>JAMKCH010051956.1:0-10532 GCA_023653785.1 Ophioderma brevispina | reverse complement strand
ATGTGAGAAGTGAGAAGGATAATTTAAGATAAGATACAATTGTTGGTCTATGTATAAAACTGCTTTTGAGGCGTATTTAGATGGTGTTTTGTTTGGGATAGATGTGATTGTTGTGGATAGTTGCAAATACATAGTCAGGTAGAACCGTCATGTGACCGTAAGTTGAGTATTGGACACAATATTTTTGCTGAAAATGATAGATTAGGGTTGTAGAATAAGAATCTGACGGGTGCCACCTGGGCACCTTGAGCATTTTGAGAAAATCCAAGATGGGTCGCTAAAATGATAATTATCATTCAATCCTATACTATCATAACTATGGAGGTTACTAGATTGTTATACTATAGGATCCAATGAACAAGTGTGATGCACTTGAACAGTAAGTCAACATACTCAATTCAAAAATGGAAGCCAAATCCAATAATTTTAAAAGAGGCCCATAGAACAGCAAATACCTGCGATTAAAATAGACGAGAAGTACTTAGGTTAGCTGCTAGACAACAATTAATGTATTTCTGATAATTTAAAATTGTAACATGACGTCAATCAATATGGCAGCCCAAAACGTGAAAATCTTCAAAAAACTTGACACAAACGTATTAATATACCTTCAAGTATAAATTATTGTGTCCATGAAACAATTAGAAATGTACCTATGATTATAACAAGTGATACCAGGTAATCCGGATAATAAAAATGGGTCGTCAAATTATAACTTGAGTGCAATATATGTGCAAAATGTAATTTCCGCCAAAACCGGAACATCTTCAAAAAATACTTGGCACAAATGTATAAGGATTACAGCCTTCAAATCGGAATCAATGTGTCAATGACATTAGAAAATGTACCTTAATCCGAACCAATGTACAAACATACATTTCAATTTGTTTTAAATGCGCCAAAAATCGAAATAAAAACTAATATGGTCAAATTTGTAAAAAATACCATAGGAATACAATTTTGCACAATATGCACTCAATTATAATTGACCCATTTATTATCCGGATTACCTGGTAACACTTGCGTTATAATAATAGGTTACATTTCTAATGTGTTCATTTGACACAACTAATTATACTTGAAGGTAATATTAGACGTTTTGTGTCAAGTATTTTTTGAAGATATTCACGTTTTTGGCTGACATATTGATTGGCACGTCATGATGTTACAAACTTTAAAAGTATCAGAAATACATTTATTGGTCTAAACAAACATAATCTAAGTGCTTCATGTGTATTTTAATAGCAGGTATTTGCTGTTATATGGCATATTTTAAAATATTTGATGTGCTTCATTTTTGAATGTGGGTAGGACTCAATGTTACAAAGGTTGCCAATGCATTTGTTCATTGGGTTCTATACTATATTAGTAAACTCCACTAGTTTGATAAATAGGGTTGAATAGATAATTACATTTATGGCGACGCCATTCGGTTCTCAAAATGCGCAAGAGATGCCCAGATTGGCCACCCGGAGCAGATTCATTCTGACACACCCTTATCTATCATTTTCAGCAGAAAAATTGTGTCCATACTCAATTTTTAGGGTCAGGCCAAAGTTGGACCAGGTACCTGACTAACACAGACTAGGCCAACGATTGCAAACAAGAAGAAGAAAACAAAAATCATTAATCACAAAAATATTTTCAAACTGTAACATCGGTTCTTAGCCAATATGACGCATTGAATGCCAAAGTTGGGTTTTCAAACAGATGTTATTCCCCAAAAATCCTAGAGTGTGAGAAACATTTGAGTTGATTGCCATTTCTCTAAATATGGGCGGAGTAAAAGAACTGGGATAGATAAACTGCCGATGGCACCCCAGAAGGAATACAGTCACGGAACCCACAAAGGACTCCAAAATAGCCGCTAATGGGTTGTTAGGTTTATTCGATATGTTTACGCGAGAAAAGTGGTAGTGCTTGTATGGACCCGAAATGAGATTACGTCAATAGAAGACAGTGTTTTAAAAAAATAAGAACATTTTTGAGACTCCGCAATGCCAATTGGACTGAGAAATCACGTGGTTTGCTCAAATGTCTGAATACGTATTGACATTCCATGATCAAAAAGTATTATTGATCCAACGGTATGATAAAAGTCTTTTCAAGTTATCACGTGACCACGTTATTGTCATTAAAATTTCCTGAGTGCCAACAGTGATGGACTTGCTATCATTTCTTTCTTGACCAGATTTGTTTCGGCCACATAAGCACACACGTTTTTCCGCGTTAGGTAAATGGTTAGGGTTAGGTAGGTATATATAAACATTAAGAGAAACTCTAACAAACCCGTTACAATTCAATAAGCTGTATTTTGGGGTTATTTTGTGGCGTTCGTGTCTGTATTCCTTCTGGGGTTTGCATCGACAAGTCAGCTCTTTTTAATCCGCCATATTTAGGACATGGCAATCAAAATCAAAGTTTCTATACTCTATGATTCGTGGGGAATGACATTGTTTTGAAAAAACACAACTTTGGCATTCAATGCGTCATACGTGGTTAACCCTGTCTACATGAGCCATTTTTTGTAACAAAACTTCCGGGGGGGGGTGGTTACCCACCCCTGTGATTTTCGTTTACTGAAACACCCCGATTCCTGTAAATTTGGTACCAAAAGGATAGCTTAGGAGTTTCTTCTTTCTATGGTACCAAAAAAGTACTAACATCCTTATGGACGTCACCATGACGTCAGATGTTGAGGAAAGGAAATTACGCGAAAATACTGAATATAGGGTGGGAAATTGATATTTCGCAAGTGGTTAGCGGAGCTCCTCAAATACCTTATAGCTCTAAAATGCTGTCTCATATAAAACTAGTCATTTTCCCATCAAATAGAGTCAAAAAACGCATTTGAAAATCTGATTTTACTAACCGTTTTGGGAAATGAAAATGAATTTTTCACGGGGGTGTTGTCTATGGAAATGGCCGTTTGCTGACATGCCGAAATTTTTGACGGTCATTTGGCCGTATGCTAGGATAGGAGGAGGACCATAGGTATCTATTGGTACCAAAATCAAAGGTCTGTCGTGATGTTCCTGTGTTGTGTTAATAGGCATGTTGGTACTTTCTTCCGAAGGGGGGGGGTTACCACACTATATATCATTCACTTTGGGATCACCCTGTATCTTAACATACCCGGTGGAATGTTTGTTTTTGGATTAAAAGGAAGCCGGAACATGTCAATTGACAATTACATTAAATAATTTGGCACCAAAAAAGGGTTTTTTAGCAAGCCAGGGAAAAAAACCTGAAGGAGGGGTGGTAACCCCCCCCCCCCCCCCCCCCCTTCGGTAGACGAGGGTTAAGAACCGATGGTACAATTTGAAATCATTTTATGATTATGGAAATCTTTTTTCTTCATGTTGCAACACTTTTTGTCTAGTGTGTGTATATTGGACGAGACCAATACATATTTGGCGTAAATCATCCAATTTGATCATTGTCTTTTAGATCCAATATTTTACCTCGCATGGATCCATTTAATCATAATAATGTCCGAGATATTCGTATGGTGACAGAAAGAAGGAAGAAGAAACTACTGTCTATTCAATTAGCTTAGACCCTCGGTTTTTAGTTAATATTAGAGAAGGTATTAGTGTCAAGAGAAAATCATGAAAGAAAAGTTGGTATTCATCTATATAATTACCCAACAAGATTTTGAAGGTGCGTCCTGAAAAGTATTTCTTCACACCCAATTCTATTCAATTTCTGCGATTTTTGGCCATTAATCTGCAAGGAATAGGCACCAGCCGAATATTCGTAATGAGCATAAACTTTTTCAGGAATGTTCCATTTATAAGATAGGTGTGTAAAACGTTGCATCGCTCTTTGACAGTACAAAACATTGATCGATATCTTCAACAATGCTTGTTTTGTATAAATAGCGTCTATTTTATTCCCGGGATTTTGAATGTAGTCAATCATTGCCCTGATCAACCTTTGTGTTATTCATGGTGTGTTAATAGATGATGTGACATTAATGTTTACAAACGCAACTTAGCACGTGGTCTACTGACGTGATCGAGGTGCGAAGGACATCACATACAGCTACAGCACTATTTAATGGGCTATTTATACTGATTGAGCACAAATTTAAAAAGCACAAGCCCTACAGGTGCTCACGCATATCGCCGGACAACGCTTTGTTTCTTGCACGGCGGTGATGTCAAATGGCACATCGTCTATACAAAAATATGTCGCTTCAAACTTTCAAAGAAATACAAATACAATACATTCTTTGTATTATGTCCTTTTGTTTAAGAGAAGATGACACAATATGTGCAGGTTACTGTACGACCAAGGTCTTCTGGTCCGCCGATATTGATCGCAGTGGGTATCGCTACATCGATAGTCGCTTCCTACCTCGTATGTATAATACCGAAGACCACCTCCCACGTCATTTGTTAATGGTACCAGACGATGGACAGATCATTTACAACTTTGAGGGGAAATGGTCAAATTTCAATAGATTTGTAAGTAAAAAGTATGTTTTTGAAATTTAAAAATCCTGCTGGGTAATTTCGTCAATACAAACTTTTCTTTCACGATTTTTTCTCGACACCTCTACCTTCTCTAATATTAATTAAAAACCGAGGGTCTAAGCTAATTGAATGGACGGTAATAGTCCATAAGCTGCCATCATCAGATTTTCCGTTCGTTGCACCCAATTAGTGATTAATTTTCCCATAAATCACCTTGAAGGGGATGTCCCTCTGACCAGGATTAGGTATGTTTCCGCCCCGAAAAGCTGCACGTTAGCGTGTCCTGCCCATTTCAAAATGGCCGCCATTGTTTCATGTAAAACTGCCATTATAATTTCATTACAAATAGAAATTTTATCCACGACTATACGAAACCAAGTTTTTAACTGCCTGAAGGAGGCTTAAACATCTAGGCGTCCAAGATGGCCGCCGCAAGGAGGCATATTTTTCTAAATGAACTTCAAATGGTAAATGTTGAAATAAGAACCTAGGTGATATTTTGGGAGCTCCGAAAAGAATTTATGGCATTGATATTTTACGTAGAGGCCTGCTTTTAAAGATGGCGGTGATTATATTCGCTCTAGGGTACGTAAATCAGGAAGAAAAGCAGCCCTACCCATCTTTTCGACGTTATTAAACACTTTCTAATAATGACCCTAAATAATTTCCAAGATGTAAAAAATATTAAAGTGGGGTATTGACTTGTCCTAGAGAGTACCGTTACTAAAGCTGGGTACTACTCTGGCCATATAACGTAGTTTAAACGGACTTTTTCATAGTTCATAGGAAGACAACAGCTCATATCAACCTGATACAATAAAATCATAATAAATGGGTGTGGACTGTATTTAAGGACTACTCAGTGATATCATAGGTGTTTCCCAGTAAAAAATATGCTTATGAAGAAGTGAAAAATTGTCCATAATGTAGAAGGAATATTTAAATATGGTGACCTAAGTTTCTTTCGAGCACATCAAGTGCTATCTTTGTTTCTGACTTGTACCACAGGCTCCTCTCTCTCTACTGCCTAGATCAGCTTCCTTCCCAGCGTCAGAAGTACGAGAGAAAATTGTGGGAAAATGTTATCAATAGTTTTCGTTATGGTTCTTATTATGTCGAGAAAGATGTGCAGGGGTGTTTTTCTTTTTGACTTATGTCCCCCGGAGTGGGTATAACCGCCGCCATCATGAGTTATGATCATGTCTGCAATACACAAATGTCATTATTATCTCTCGTTTTGTTGCTCTCAAAATAGTACACGCATTCTTACCCCATTTATTTGGCAATTTTAGTACATGCCTCCTACCGGCGGCCATCTTGGACTGTTAAATGTTTAAGCCCACTTCAGGAAGGTAGAACTTTATTTCGCTTAGTCCTGGATAAACTTCCTATCTATAATGAAAGTACAATAGCAGTTTTTATAAAACAATGGTGGCCATTTTGAAAAAGGCAGTATGCGCTTATGTGCAATCCAGAGGACACCCCCTTCAAGGTGATATATTGAAAAATTAATCACCAGGTGGGTGATCATGGACTATAATAAGATACAAGACCCTGCCGGCTGCTCTGGCAGTTAATGCCTCTGCACTTCCAGTTAAAAGGGAACCTGAAGTGCATTGTTCGCTCCATACCGGGCGGATTTACTTAAAGTCAATCAACAGCGCCATTATTGCTGGAGTCAATGCATGATGAATCTGTTATGATGTCTCGTGGACGTCAAAGGTCAGAAATACCTTTCAAACACAAATAAATGAGCCTTGTGCACAAGTGATCTGAATTCTATATAATAAAACATATTTAATGATCTTTCATTGGTTTGGTTCAAGAATTTGGTATGTCCAAAACAAAATTACATAAAAATACACACAATTTTTAAGATTATAATAGTTGTGTGTTGAAAGCGTTGCAGTTCAACTATGATATGTCCTCACAGCGAAGACTCCAAAATGACAGCATGCAAAGTCACACTTAAAAATCCTCAGGTAATATTCCATGGCAATCTTCTCAGTCCTGAAGAAAACATTTGTCCAGCAGTTCCAGACGACAAGGTTAAATAAGTCCCTCGGCGACATTAATATTCCACAGTATATCAGTCCAAGATAATCACCACGATTTCTATCTGTCCACAATTTGGAATCCTACTTCGATTCCCAGCACCTTTGGCTTCAAAGACGACAGTATAATAATTATTGCACTCTGCTCACGTGGAATTGAAAATATAATAAATCCTGGCACTACGTGAAGCATAAATCTACCATTACTGTAGATTAAAACTAGCTAGAACTTCTAACTACTTGTTACTGGTGGTTGCTGGCAAATCTAACCTCTTGAAACTCTTCTTTTTATCATAAACAAAGTACTTTTCCCGTGAAATCTTTTCTCAAATAAAATTGAGAAAATAATATTTTAATCAAAATTTTGAGGGTAATATAACAATGTACATTCATTGTTCAATGATATTCGGGGAAATAAATTAAGATGACATTTTATTCATTTTCAAGAAAACAACCTCTAGACTTAGCATACCCACAGTATTAAAAGGTATTATATATCTATTATATATATTGAAACGGGATTGGAAGTTAGCCTGTATTTTCTTAGTGTATTATTTTTTCACAAATAATGTCCCAAATGGTTATCCATAGCTCTCTGCCTACAAATTCATTTCCATTACGTCAGTACTAATTATGCAAAGTCATGTCATAAAAATCGTGATCTCTTTGGAAAGGTCAGGCCTGTTGCCAATCCGCGCGAAGACCGCCACGGAGGTCACGTACTTGCCCAATCAGCGCGTCGGCCCACTGCGTGATCAATCACCCCATGCGGTATTCAGCACTGGCGAGAAAAAGGTCAGTTTGCTGTATGATATTACTGCAGGTGCGTGCAAGTTTCTGGATCTGTGTGTCATTTTGAAGATTTTTTTACATTTTGGAGCGGGCAAGTGTCATATTTAAATGCATTTTTATGTAAAAATATCGTAGGAAGGCTAGGCTGAGAGCATGAATAATCAGGATTGTGACATTAGGTTACATTTATGAAGAATATTGTCGAAAATTGTGTGTGGGAATTCAAATTCTACTCGTCCACACATTTGGAAATTGAAGTCAATGTTTGTGTAATTAAAGTTCATGAATTCATGTCAGGATAGCTTCTGATAATAAATTTTGTCATTCTCATATCACCGCTAGGATGTTAGGTTGCTGTTATGTAAATAGGTATTATGAGAGATGCGAAATATTAGTGTGAAAAATCGAGTAGTAAATGGCAGTGTGCATGTTTGCAGTTGATGACATACACTTCAGAAAAATCACTGGAATTTCACTATTTCGTTAAAATTCTTAAAAAATCATTAATTGCATACCATATCTGCAGTGATGGGAGATTAGTTGGTGTGTGTTTTGTTGTCAAACTCACTTTATAAAATCGAATTTGAAGAGAGGATGGAGATTTTCACATGCTTGCGCCATCTTGTCACTTTCCTCCTGTACTAAACCCTATGGTATGGGAGCTTACACTGTTTTATGCGCGTACACTATGTCGTTGTTCTAATACATGTACGGTACAGCGGGCCCACGAATGCGGTCGCTTGATTGTGTTGTTGTCGTACAAGGCAGGTTATAGGGCTCCCATATCAACTGATGATGCGATTGTTTTTTTGAGATATGACTCAGTACATGAATGTTTTTGGACTGACTAGTAATTATAATAAATGAAATTGGGAATATATTTCGTAACTTTTGGAAATAGTAAGATTTATTTTGTGAAAAATGCCACTTGTGAAATCTCCCCTCCTCTTTGATTTGTCATTGTTAATATTATTCAGTATATGTAAATTCGTTCCGGGCTTATCCCTAATATCGCAGTCACGTCGCGTCGCGTTAACGTCGCGTTGCGGATAATATGGTAAGGTGGTGTTCCTCGCTGTCGAGTAAAGCATGTGCAAAAATATCAGTTTTAAAAATATTGCAGCATGGACTAGTTTCACCACACAATAAACAAAGTCAGTCTTGATCAAATAAAACAGTGTTGTACTCAACCTCGTTAAATTGGTTGAACTGTGTAAGGCAACTTAGTTTTAAAGGACTAGGGAGGGGTCAGTAATTTACGCCCAGGGGGAATGCATGAATTTGAAGGGGAACCCGAAAAAAAAATTGTCAGAGAAAGGGGGAACGTGAAATTTTTCATCAACCGAGAGGGGGAACATGAACTTTTAAATGGAAATCGGCATATCAAGGGGGAACGTGAAATTTTTGAACGGAAGCGAGGGGGGGGGGGATTTTTTTTAAAATTTTTGCCGAAAAAATGTTGAAACTTCCATTCCCCCCCCCCCCCGGCCATAATAAGACCGGCTCCCTTATGACCAAATATTTAACACTGACACACCATTTAATTTGAAAGAGTGACACAACAACACATTATAATTTGAAAGAGGGGGAGGTTTTGGAATTTGAAAATAAACATAAAATTACTTACAATAGAGGGGCAAAAAACAAAGTTCCCCCTCTTTCTAATAATGAAAAAAAAAAATAAAAGAGGGCGCAAAGCTTCAAAATTTCCGGATCAAATTATACTTTTGGCAATAAAAATACCAATAATAATAAGAATAAAAAATTATCCCCGACTCGACTCTGCCCCCCCCCCCCTTTGAAGTCAAATGGTGCGCCCTAACAGGGGACGAGCTGTAATTGCACGAAAAGGTGGAGCCGAAGTGGCGCTGAACATGAGGTCTTGGCGATGGATAAAAAGTGAAACAAGTGAGTTGACCCACTTTTTGCACAAAGTGTTAGAGGCTCACTGATTGACCCCCAGTTTTGCATCCTCCTCACCAAATGACCGCCTTTTTTCCTTAAATTTCTCACCGATGCCCCCTACTTGAAATTCACATCCGCACATCCCCGTCACTTTCATATATTATGAGGCCCTACCACCCCCCCCCACCCCCCCCGCCGTAGAAATTGTAGGCTCAAATATTGGTGGTGCTTTTTGTATGCCCGATTGATATTAGACCGAGGGGGGACTCAAGTACTGATAATCGGCTGATAATAGATGACGGGCAGTTTTGCACATATTGACCCTTCTTTTTCAACGCGCTCTCCCGCAAAGATCCTTTTTATTTTGCTGTCACCCAATGGCCCCCTTTCAAATCAATTACTGTCTCACTTACATACCCCTTGTTGACTGCCTAGAATGTTGGAATTTTTCTCCCCCCCGAAATCTAAACTTATTGGCAATTTTTTCTGAATTTGTTTAACCTTTTTACAAAGAATATTGACCAATTTTATGCAATTCCCCTAAAGTTTTTTCGCCCATTTTTTTTTTTTCTGGTCTTCACTGATTGATCCTCCTTTTTTTTTGTGCTGCAGCACCAACCTTTTTATGGAGGCTACCCCGGGCCGGATAATACATTGTCATCATTGCTAAAATTGACCGTAGTGATTTGGAGTTCATGAAAACAGTGATGACAAATTAAAAGTGGTGTCATTGCATACTACGCCTTTTCCAATTGTAAGCCATCTTAAAGCCATGAACACCTAAGAAGACAATTTGGTGTGAAAACAGTTTTTTCTGGGTGGAAGAGTTCAGTAAACTATTCCCCAAACATAAATGTTGCATGTGCCGATATTGTCCAAGATGACGGACTTGTCTTGGCACAACCTTCCATTTCTTATTATATAGCCTATGAAGATGATGTGCTGTCAAATTAAAAATTTTCTGGGTCCAGGAGTATCAATAAAACTATTTAAAAAAAACTAACTGTCAGTTCAATTAAGTTAATGAAGTTTTCATACGTCACTATTTTCCCAAAAATGGTCACATAAAAAGGCAAAAGCCCTTTATACCTCATGCTATAAAGCACCTAGGATGACGAATTTTGGTGACAAGTGGATGTTTTATAGGTCAAGGACATTTCAACCGCCATATTCTCAAAACGGTCAGATGAGGGAGATAAGAAAAAAAAGAAAAGGGGAATGAGGGAACAAAGGAAGAGAAAAAAGTCGTGAGTCATGTTTATATTCATAGACTATACCAATGTGACAAAAACCCAAAATG
>JAMKCH010051955.1:0-28565 GCA_023653785.1 Ophioderma brevispina | reverse complement strand
TTTCAATTTCCTCCACCTTTCTTCTCGCCATTTTTTTTCACCTGAGCATCATGACAGACAGTGTTACAGATGTTCATAATACACAGCGCCGCTTTTGACCACATTTTCAATTAACACTTTGCCACATTATGACTGACAGTTGGGCCATGGTGGGCAGCGCCAATAGGAATTTACCGTGTGAAATGTTAAAAATTTTCGACGAACCACTCAACGATTGCAATCGCAATACGTCGTTGCACCTAAAGGAACACACTCTCATGATTTGCAAATATTATATAGGTATAATTTGAAAAAATGAGAAAAAGTGTTTTTTTTTAATTAGTAAATTATCTCGATTTTTGTTTTTGTACTCCATTTTGGTCATCCAATTTTAACTTCCCTGGCCACATACAATATTACTAACCTATTTAATGGTTGCCTCTAACGAACCTATCATAAAACCAAGTTCTACAATTGACCAATTTTCTTCTGCATTGGTCTAATTCGCCGTGCCTGGCCCTTATCTAAGTAATCTGCAAGCCTTTTTCCGTTCATTTAACACAGGCTGGGGCTAGGCTGGGCGGAGTCAAGGATCATAACATCGTCGTAAATTTTGCCTGTTGGCGTTCGCTTTTCATACGTGGTGATTGCGTACTGGATACTAAAGCCTATTGTAGTGCGTGACGGTAATAATGTTGTTTTTTCACATAGACGCGCTTGTTAAACCTTTGAACGGTGTACTTTCTTGGCCCTTTGCACAAAAGCACCATAGTGGTGGGTTTGAAATGTCTGAAAAGTCTTACTCAATGGTTGTTGTTTAGTGAACAAACATGGAATTTATTGATTGGTGCACTTCAAAATTTGCTCTAATACAACTGTACTGTTTGTCAAGAAGTCAAGATTTTGCTTCTACTACTGTGTAGTGCCTGTATAATACTACTAAATATTTGAAACAACCTATGTTATGTTGTTTCTTTTGAATTTATTTTAATATAACTTTGCAATAAAACTCGAGGCTAAAACATGACCCACTTGCTTGATAAAGCTATTTGGTATAAAATACTTTATCAATATAAATATAAAACACAGTACAAGACTCACCCCCCCCCACCAATCTTTTGTGAATGAAGCAAATTTGTATTAATTTGGAAAATGAAGGTATTTTGGGAACTGGTACTTTCTTTATGCAATTTGAAACCAAGGCGATACAATTATTTTAAGTGGAAGAACGAGGCAGGATCTTAACAGCTTTATATACTTTAATCCAATTTCGCGATCCTTATAGCTTAAATTCAAAATAAAGGACAGCCACCACCCAGTGACAAAATCGAACAACCCGTTGACGCAACGAGCATTCAACAAGACGCAATGCTGGCAGGCGCACACGCAAATGTAGGCAAACGTGGTATGACACAAAGCCGCATCGCAACCTCCAATACGTCATACGCAACCGCATACTTGGCTTCAATTTCCACCCAGCAGCAATGAATGGTTACATTTTCACAGCTGTTTACAATTAAATTGTACTCCATTGCCCCTTTACACCTGTCTTAGAGAAACAGATGCTGTATGTGGCCCTAGAATCTTACAGACTCAACCCATATTAAACCATTTGTATTCACATGAATCAATGAATAAGTAGACTAGATGCAGCAAGCTAAGGAACTGGCCTAGTCCTGATATAGGTATAAGACCCACCAATACTATATTGAACAAAAGACACGAGAGGTAAATATAAGAACTCAAGTTACAGGAAGTTTTAAATCAATGACTAGCCTTCCATGCACTTCGAGCTCATATGCCAATAACATACACGGTTGCTTAAAACCATAATTGAAACGCTAGCCTCAGCGGACCCCCCACGCCTCCAAATGGAAGTATGAACCCGATTACCATTAATATACACTGAAGGGAGTGGTAAGCGGTGCATCTTCAATCCACACCTCTTCTTTAAAGGCACTCTCAGTGATCCCCAAAAAAAGACCAGAATATTCAAAATTTGCTGGCGTAGTCTCAAGTGAACGAGTCTGCCAAATGAGTTTATTTTTTCAAAATAAAAAAAAATACTGCAAGTAAAAGTGTAAACTTGGCGTCATCCCCCGGCAAGATGGCAGTCTGGATACATGACCCAGGATGACTTTGACCTTGGTCCATCACCTTTGACATCATCCACATATAAGGATCCTACTGCACGGGTTTTTTTCCCAAGTCTGGGTTTAAATCAGACTTTTTGAAGACCTGGAAAAACGAAAACCTAACAACTGGAACACACAACATACATCTAACCAAACCTAAACAAAAACGGCGCAAACACATGGACCTGTGCACCCTACCATATCCCCCTCTGCTTTTCAAGCTGGGGGGATAAAATGAAAAAAAGGAAGAAAAAGCGCAGTGTTCAAAGATATGAATCTCCATCAGTAAGCGCTGGAGAAGTTGTCTGAAGGACCAGTAATGATTAGTTGCTGGATATTCCAATGACATTATAATCTAGAGAGATAAAGGGTTTATATAAAGGTATAGTAAAACCGAGACTGGTTAATTTTAACGCCACGGACATTCAATCTTACCCATCAGGAGCTCTAAAAATTCATAGTGCTGCACTGCCAGCTGATGGGTTTACGTTTGATAGAAAAAGGTTGAGTGGTAATCTTTCACCTCTTCTCATCATTGCATTATTCCTATACAGAGTTGTACTTCCGGGGTCCCGTACGTGATGTCCATTTCACCTGCCACATTGGCCAGTCACGCATTCCCACCCCATACTCTTTTACTACCGCGGAGGGACAGTAATCCCCTCGGAAGATCACCGAAATGAATTGCTGCTAACTGCTGCTGTGATATGTCCCCCGTGGAGCGACCATTCTAATTCAAAACTGACAATAAAGTTTTCCACAAGATTCTTGCTAGGGTAAGTGTCACAAAGGCATAACAAGCAAAGCAAGAGACTCTAAGTATTGGTTGGGACATATAGGTTACAAAAAGTCGCTGTTACGTGCTTTTCTGTGACATTTTCCCCACAGGAGGGAGGGGAGAGTAAGGGGTTAATAACAAAATACAATCGCGCCCCGACCGCGAGGTCTTCTGTGTCGCGTTTTTGAATGGGGGCCCCAAAGTCACATGAGGTACCTTTTAGGAGTATTCTGATTTGCTCATTATACAACTATTACTTGCAATCAAAATATGCTGCTTCTCTGATATGAGGCAGCAGCTAAATGTGTTGTAGACGGTGGAGCCAGGCTCTTGTTGATTGTGGGTTTAGAAGTCTTGTCCACCGGTGGACGAAAGGTAGGGCATCATTGAGAATGTGATCCGCAGTCTGTGATGGAGAATCAAATGGCAGGCTGGAGATGGTCGCAGCCCCCATCGGTGCATATGCTGTTAAGCGACGACTCCTGTGCGAATCCAGTTTAAGGTGACCATTCCTGGTGTGCAAGATTGCTACCAGTTGGTGCTCAGGATGATGATAGTGCTAAGATGATGCTAGCGAGGCAGGCCCGGGGGGGCCTCCCATCTTGGAAGCCATGCATATGTACGGCCCTGTTATAAGACCCCCCTTTTTCAGCATGGTTGTCACCCAAGACACCAATATTTATTTAAAAGTCACCGAACGAATCCATTTTTGTGGAAAAATTTACCACTGACACCCAAAAACCCTATTTTGGGGGAAATATACTCACCAAAATTGTGAAGTTATTCTATTTTATACATGTATACTAAGAATGATCCAACTAGTGTATTTTTTGCTCCAAAAAGCATCAGGACACCCCTACGCCATTAAATTGTCGGTGCGCACACGCCTAGCAGCCGGTCCCACGCCTACCATCGGTACGTTCCCCAACATTTATGACGTCCACTGACGACCAGAATCCTTCGCTCATTTTTTACCTTCCCAGGCTCACTTGCGGGGAAAGGGCCTGGGATGAGGGTTACTAGTGGCTCAGTTCGCTAAGTATACATGTATAAAATAGAATAACTTCAAAATTTTTTGGATATTCTATTTCATACATTTTATAACATTAGCAATGATCCTACAACTAGTGCATGACTGCCCACACTGGTTCACTAGGTGGAGGAAGTGGACCCGGTAGTCTCAGTAGTAGCGGGATTTCTCGCCATGTGTTCTTTTAATGGAAAGCTGTAATAATTTTGCCCCATAGGATAGGCCATTTATACATAAATACATGATAGTAATCATATTAAAAACACATCAAGATCAGGGGTACAGATAGTTATACAGGGCAATCCTCACTTCTGGAGAGATTTAGTAATGATGCATGGCACCCTCATATTACTCTGACTGCTTGATGTCAGGATGGTTGGCCACGGTGTGGTTACTAGTAAGGACGTCCTTCATATAATTTTTGGAAATGTAGTAGGCGTCCTCCTTCCTGCTGCTCCATAAGATCAGAAATGTTCACTCCTAAGTGAAAAGCCCAAGATGCTGCCTGACTTCTTATCTCATGAGCTGAGGGTTCAGGGCGATGTTAAGTCCAGGCCGAGGCTTCACTTTTTAAAGCATCAGGATGAGGGAAGGACCCAGCATGATAATGTTTGGTTTTGTTGCAGGTTGTAAGGTTTTATTGTAGTTATAAAGTGGTGGTCAGAAATTGAAGCATCCATATATTTCTCAACAAGGCAGTGCAGTGGTAATAATGTCGGAGAGCTCTGAGTGGACACCAGCGTTTATCCTCAGGATCACCGGTAACACTGGGTAGCTGGAAGAGTACTATTTGTTGAGGTGCATAACTGAGTGTCTGAGTTTTAGCCATGAAAACCAGCACGAGGAAGAAGAGTAAATTGTGAGAGTCCGGGAATCTCATATACTTTTTGTCGGTAGATAAAGACATGAATTTCGGAACACCTTATGGTAGAAGCGGCCAAATAAGGAGGAATGCTGTCTTTTTGTAAGTCAAGGAGAGTGGCTTGTCCAAAGGGTTCAAACGGTCGCCAGCGACGTATTGGAGGACTAATGGAATATCCCAAGAAGGAGTGAGTTTACGAATAGTTGGACGTTTATTTAACATCCTTAATGAGATCATGAGAGACCCTTCTCGATATTTTTTTCCTTCATTGTATTTTTCACATTTGCGTTGCTTTTCTTTCTGCACACCCGTGCTTTCTGGCCCTTCGCTGAGTATTTTCTTTTTTGTGCTTTCACCCTTTTTCGTCCCTCTACTCTCTTATCATTCCCGTCCTTTCGAACCTCCCTCCGGCTCTGCTTATACCGCTCGCCTCCTACTCTATTTTCTTCTCAATAGCCATCCACTCCTCGTTGCCTAAATTTCCCCCCGTCAACATTTTTTTATTATTCTCTACTCATGTCCGGGCTATCATGGCTAGTAGAAATGGCAGACAAGTAGTTCCTCATAGTCGAAGGCGGGCGATTTTTCTTGAAAAAGAGACGTCAGAAGTTTAGCAACGTTTCCTACAGAGGCAGTATGCGGTATCAACATTATGTTTCTTGCACCAGGACATTGAATCGTCGAAGTCGGCCTATTTGGTAGATAATGGAGGTAGACTTCCCTTCGTGATCCCGACGCAGGAGCAGCTTCTCTGTAAAAAGCCCTTGCGTTTTTTTGAAGGCGAGCGTGAGAGAGGCCACCAAGTCAAGTGTAGAGACTTAGTCTTGGAGCGACACCCTCTTCTGTTTCTTCCGTCCACAATGATTTTGCCTTAAAGGAAGCAGTCTTGGATGATCTTCCAGCATGCTGAACAGCCTCAAAAACCAAACCTGAAGTGGGCCAAATGGGGCTACAAGCAGAATCTTGTATGACCTTGATGCGAAACTTACGTCATACTTTGCCGAATGGTTATCGGGGGAAAGGCGAATGCAATCAGGTTACGCCCAAAACTTATTGTAAAGGCAGTTCCATTCAGCCAGGCTTTATCGTCCGGTTTCCTTAGCCAGTTGCAGTATTTGGGAGTTGGTGATTTTGCTGTTCGCAAACACAGATCTAACATGAGGCCGGTAAAGTGTTTTGAAACTTCATATGGCATATGCGGCTGTTGAGATGCCTCTCCACGGTTGATTCCGACTGTAAGCTATCATCTTGCTGATTTTCCCTCTGGAAAAAGACTGTCTGCGAGACAGTTTATGAATCCTGGTAGATGTTCTGCCTTGAGGTTAGTTGAATGGTACTGGCACCAAGAGAGGAGGCGGTTGGTTGTAGTGCACATGCGGATAATCCTTGTCCCTCCTTGGTGATTAATGTAGGCAACAACAGTGGAATGGTCTGATCTGATTTTCACTGAATGTCCCAAGAATCATTTGTTTGATCCGCTTTAGAGCGTGGTAGACGGCTAGGCACTCTAGAACATTTATATGGAGCTTCCTTATCCATTCTTGGACCATACTCCTATTCTGGGGGGATCTCATGTATTGCTCCACATCCGTCCTCGAAGCATCTGTTGTTATAAGAACTTGATAGGAACCTCCTTGGAACTTATTTCCCACCATAAGGATTTTCGTGTTGCTAACATCGTAGGTGAACTTCGCAATCTTGCGTCTTTAAAGGTCTTGAGATTTAGATCGTGACGGAATCTCTGTAGTATACTCGGAGGTGTAGCTGGAGAAGTCTCATCCTCAATCTGCCAGAAAGAAGGGTTAGAAGGTCTACCAAACTTGGCATCATCCCTAAGGCAGCGGGGCATAGATGAGCCAGAGAAAAATTACTCTTCGAATGAGCAGGATTACAATCCCTCAATCTTGAAATTCTCTCTTCTGTTGGAAAAAGTTTGGCGTTTTCAAGTCAAAAGCCGCTCCTAGGAACTACGGTTTCTGGCTTGGAATAAAACTTGATTTTAGGTTATCATAAAGCCCAGCTCTTTAACCGTATTCATAACCACAGGTAACTGCTTTAACAGACTTGATTGCTTGGGGCTACAATCAACCAATCGTCGAGAAGACGAAAAATTGGGGACGCCCCTCATTCTAGAGTTATGCATTCTTTACTAGTTCTTGTAAAGGTAAGGGGAGCAGTAGGAAGTCCGAATGGCGAACTTGGAATAAAAAAGACCTGGTTGTCGAATCTGAGCGAAGCCATTTTTTGGAATGAGGAGGGAAAAAACGGAAAATGGGAGGTAGGCGTCTTTTAAATACAATGTCGAGCCGAACAGCCCTTCTCAAATCTTGATGACCGCTGTGAAAGGGTCCTTCTGAAATGTCTTTGGTCGAATAAATCTGTTCAGAGGGAGTAATTTATGATAGGTCTGAGGTCTCCTGTTTTCTCGGAGCCAGGAGAAGAAAATCGAATAGAAGTCTTCCATAGTCTCTTTATTGGGAAAAATTGCATTCTTTCTAGGCCCAATTCTTTCACTCCGTCTTTAATTCATAGCCTTTAAAGTCTCTTTTGGCATAGGCGTAGTTGCAGAATCTGACCTTTCATCGGCGGAAGATCGGTTAAACTCCAAATGGTAACCTTTTGAAATAGTCGTAGAACCCATTGATCCGAGGTGATCGATCGCCACGCCGGGAGGAAAACTTCAGACGCCCCCACACTGGCGGTCAAGGTAGGTAGGAGTCAATTTGTTATTTCTCCCTAATCGCGCCAAGTTCTGGCGCCTCTACGTCTGGAGTAGAAGAATAGCTCTGAACGGTTATAGAGCCTCCTATAGTTGGACTTGCTATCTAAAGCCATATTCCGACTTCCGAAAGAGAAAGGAACCTCTATTCCCTCTATTGGCAGGGACCATAACTGGAGGCGGGGGACCTTCGCTGGTTAGCCCATATCATAAGGTCTGTTATCTAGAAGGTCTATATTTGGAGAGCTTCTGGACTTGTTACTATTAGACCTTTTGGCAGCTTGATCTGCAACTTTACACGTTCTTTTTCCTGAGAAGCTAAACTCGGACCACTGTCCTCCAAAGAGACCCTTTCTTCTGGGAGCGTTAAGGAGAACTTCTTGGCTGTAAAATTCAAAGCATTCAACAGCATTCCTTTCTTCTTAGAGCTACGTAATGGTAAGACATCTTCGTGGGAAAAGCTCTGCAGAAAACGTGATGAAGATCTCTCATAGAAAAAGGCAGCTCTCAAGAGCTTCATTAGACAGCTCGACATTAGGCTCCAATAACCCGTTCAAATGGTGGCTAAGAGACAACAAGGGTACACTTTGAAGTTCTCATTCCATACGAGCGATCTGTTCAAATGCGGAGATCGGCGTCTGTGCCCTCATTCCATGAATCAACTCTAGGGACAGGTTCCTTATGTTTCTTAGAAGAAGAACGCCTCAAAACACCAAAGCGGAGGGCATGGTCCTTGGCTTGCATAAAGTTTCTCATCAGATTTCATTTTATCCCAGCAAGTTAGGAAACCAGAGGGTACAGAGAAGAAGAATTCTTTATCTTACTCACTTGAAGGGAAAGACTCAGGAATCCATCTGAGAAGGGAGTCTTCCTCTGATAATCATTCCAAATACTTCTGAACCTTATCAATAGGCTTGTCTAAGGGCGCGTAACAGGAATGAGAGGCTTAAATACCTGTTCCTATGAATGCTTGCGGCCAAACCAAGGTCAGAAGTGTTAGAATCTGCGGAAGTAGCAGAATCACATTTCAATCCACGATTAACCAAAACAGCTGCCAAAAAAGGTTTGCTTGCAGCAACATCTGGAGATAAGTAACGTAGGTCTTCAAAGTCTTCCGTCATAAGGGAGTAAACATCGAGAATAAAGAGCTCCAAATATTTGGGAAATTTCTCTCTTAACTTCGTATCCTCAAACAGATCAGAAGCTTTCCACCAAATTATCACTAGTGCGCTATTGACTTGAAGTACCCTGACGAGAGTGACTGCAACACATGGAGTAGCATCAGTCGATGAAATGGTTGAGTAGGTTCGGTGGCTTGAACTCGAGTTGAGAAACATGGAAGCAGCAGGCATAAGGTTAGGCTCATTCTGGATGATGAATCACATTAGTTGATTAACAAGAGGATAATCCTCTATCCAAGTTATATCAGATCTAGCACCTTCGGGATCAGTCCTTCAGTGCACGGCGGACTCGAGGACTTCTCTTTATCATCAGAAACAGTACCTTAACTCACAGGTCTTGGAGTAAAAACGGTATCATTAGGCTTGATATAGATTTATCAGGGACATCAATCAACTTAGATCGTTCTTGCAGATCCACGATAAGCGGCAATTTCACTTCACCAGAGGAACGAGATCGTCTAGAATCAGTTCGCGGAGAGAAGCACTGACTTATTATCTTATAAACAGTCTTGAGTTAATGGAATATGAGATGACTTTTCAACTAGGTCTTGATGAACCTGAAAAATCTTTCCGGTCATGGGTCTTGGACCGATGACGTGGAGACAGAGTACCTGAAGGGAGAGCCTCTAGATCTGCGGTAGTCATGGCTAGAAAAGTCATGATGCTTTCTCTTACTGCTTGAATGAGACTTTCTAGACGGAGAGGAGAAAGTATTCTTATGGGCACCAGAGCCATCCCTACTGGAGACGACGGCCTGCGACGGCTGTTTGTAATGGCCCTCAGAGAATTCCCTTTTAGACCCCAACATGTTCACAAATCTTTACTTCTCTCAAAAGAACGTCTTCTACGGTGACTTACCACTGGATGGCTTGCGTATTGGACTGCGAATCTCTGGAAGGAGAGGCGGACGTTTGCAGGAAAAGTAGAAGAATGATCCTTATCCTTCTGGAAAACAGATAAAAGACTCGAAGAAGCGAAGGAGAACCCTTTGGAAGATGACGACGGCGGTCGATGTGGGGAGGGTAGATTGGTAAGCGACGGAGAACAAGACAGCTGAAAGCTGAAAAACGGCGACCCGAGGGTTGAATAGGCGGAGGAGGAGGGAATAGGAACGGATATGAGTAGTCTGCCGGGCGGGTGGAACGACGGCGAAGGCCCGAAGAATGTCCAGGTGAACGAACTGGATGAAATTCGCGGAAACAACAGGAGATTGGAAGTACGTGGAGTCGAAACTATTCCTGTATCGTTGTACACACTCTAAATTCAACAACTTTAAATTATCGAAGTCGGGGAGGAATAGGTAGGACTCTCGTTGAAAGAATAATAACTCCGTCATAATAGTCATCATGTTCCATTAAATAAAGTTTCAGACATTGGAGGATACACCATCCGTAACAGCGGCGGCCCTAGTGGGAATAAACGAGTCACCACCCGGGACGAGACGCACGGCCGTGAGGAGGAGTAGAGCCGACTCTGGAATAATCATCTCTCTCATTTTACTATATCTATAGCATCGTCACGCAAAGGACACCACTTCTATTACGGAAATCGACCGATTCCCGAGTACAACCGGTACCCTTATCCATACTCTAGTTACCATCAATAGGGTTTAACAAAGGTCGTTTGAGATTCACTCGCGCCGACCGGAAGTCGCCCGTCATCCATTATCTACACACCATCTGTAGAGCCACAGGGGCCGGTGGACTGAAGTTGGTTTATCATTCCCTCCATGGGAATAAGTGCCAGCCTGATGGGTTAGGTTACACGATTGTGATCATCACTGAAATGAGGCAGAAGTTCTTCCCGTTGATTAGACTTGCAAGGTCGTCGGATCACTTGAATGAATAGACAGCCTGTCCAAAAGCCATACGGTTGGATTTCTTTAGACTTATATGAGGCGGCACGTCGGACTACTCAACCTTTGAAAATCTTCCAATTCATAGAAATGGAAGGGGTGATTGGACCAAGCCAATCGTAAGAATCACTTAAATCCACCGGGTTTAACTTCAAAAACTGGCCCTTATCTTGAATAACTGCTAGGAGTGGCTGGACGGGTAGCCCTAATAAAATGCTGACAGCCTCCTGGCCACCGTCGTAAACATCGCCGGAACTAGATTCAAGATAGAACTGTGTAGTCTTGACTATTTAGGTTGAGAGGCGGGGTAGTAGACTTACCGGCGGATGACCCGGAGGGAGATGGCCTGAACGGAGATGGAGCTATCTTAGCCTTAGGCCTTATGTGTCTTATTTAATTGCCTCTCAATTATATACATCCAATTCATCAAAGTACTTTTGAATCTTCATTCTGACACCTTTGTGGAATGTTACCAAGGACTATATCTTGTAAACTTTCTAACATTCACCATAGATCATGCGGATCTTTGTCCTGTCTTCGAAGGAACTCCTTGCGGCTGAACATTCTTCGTATCACCTACGGTTTGTAGACGGTGGATCATATTGCTGCAACCGCAAGACGAAAAAGCATACTTGTAACATAAGTTAGGTACGAAAGGTACACCCTGTGCCGAGAACCAGGAAGGAAATCCAAAGTGGGAAGAACAGAAAAAGGCCAGGAGGAAAACAAGACGGACCGACAGAAGAAAACAGGGCACCTCCCCCCAAAAACAATTTAAGACAAAAAATTTTGAGATTCATCGAATTAAGCAGGTAGACACATGAAGAACATAAAGGACATGGCTGCACCGCGAGGCTCTATGACAAGGGCGGGAAAACCAAGGAACTAATGCAAGGGAGCAGACACGACAAAGGGAAAAAATACTCCCCAATGAATTGCCCTGGCGGTCTAAGTGTGGATTACGTAGGGGGAGCTAAACTTGGCCAAGGAATAAGCCCAATTAATACCCGCAAGACGAGCAGCGCGAAACAAGATGCCTGAGGCTCGCAGGGCAACCATGTAATGGGGGCGATAAAACATAAATATATATCTGATACTTTGTCAACAGTTCCAAATTCTGAAAAAACGCCGAATTCTGAACCTCCGATCGTCGATCTTGAAAAGTCTTAAAACACCATTCAACACAACATCATCCAAACTTCCGATCAGCCGTAGATAACGTAGATTTGACTTATATCAGCTATGAAATATAGATCTTAGTCTCCAATACAAACGGCGGGATGATGGGGAAAATTATGTTTTTTAAACCCATAAAAAAATAAACATGGCGCCCCTACATGAGACACAAAAAAGAGCAAAGTATGGATTCTGGTGCCAAGTGACGGATAGGTTGGGGCGTACCGATGCTAGAATGGGACCGCTGCAGGCGTGGGCGCACCAAATTTTTAATGTGGCAGTAGCGGTGTCTGATGGCTTTTTTGAGCACAAACAATGCACTAGTTGGATCATTTCGTAAGTATAAAAATGAAATAGAATTTGAAAAATTTTCTCCCAAAGACCTCTTTGCAAAAATCTCGCCCAAAGACCCCATTAGCAAATTAGGCTATTTTGTGGCAATTGGCTGGCTGTCTCTCAGCAAGACCCTATTTTTCCGTCCGTCACTGAATGCCCCTGTGTTTGGGGTCTCACAATCGCCTCAAGCCTTACACCCATATCCCATTTCATATGTGAGTGCCCCCCAGGGGGTTAACTATTCCCCTCACATTAAGTCAATATTTGGATAATATTTGTTAACTATTCCCCATCACAGTTAAAGGCAATTTGTATAATATTGTTAAATATTCCCTTCAAATTAAGTCAATATTTGTATATACCTGTTAAAAACTTTGACCATCAATGCAATATTTGTATACATCTGCTAACTATTCCCCTCACATTAAGTCAATATTTGTATGCTAACCTCAATTCTTTCTGAAAAATTAAAAATATTAAAAAGTCAATATTTTTACTATTTGTTAACTATTCCACCCTACACTTAAGTGTCAATAATTTGTATACTATTTGTTAATATCCCCTCCACATTAAGTCAATATTGTATACAATTTGTTAACTATTCCCCTCACATTAAGTCAATATTATATTTTGTTAACTATCCCCTCACATTAATCAATATTTGTATATAATAAAAAAACAACAACTTAAAAAAAAAAGTCAATATTTGTATACTATTGTTAACATTTCCCCTCACATTAAGTCAACATTTGTCTATACTAGGCTGTTTAAACATTCCCTCAAATTAAGGGTCAATAATTGGATTACTATCTGTAACTATTCACCCAATGTCAATATTTTGATTACGAGTTTGTAACTAGTCCCCTCACATCTAGTCAATATTGTATACTATTTGTTACACGATTCCCCTCACATAAGTCAATATTGTATACTATTGCTAACTATTCCCACATCACATTAAGCACTATTTGTTACTATTTGTTAATATTCCCCTCACATTAAGGCAATATTTGTATACTGGTTGTAACTATTCCCCTAACATTAAGTCCAATATTGTATTACCATTTGTTAACTATTCCCATCACATTAAGTCAATATTTGTATACTATTTTTCTTTGTACACAATAACCTGATAAGGAAATAGCACTTGTATAAGTAACTAAACAAAAATCTGCAGATAAACTTGCTTAGATTGGGCAATTGAGGACGCCCTCTAGAATTTCTAAGGGCGCATCAGCTATGTCTGATAAAAATGGAAAGAAAACGAACACTAATGTGTGTGTTATTTACTTACAGCTGATCATGTAGTTGTTCAATTGCTATAAACACTACAAGTTGACTAATGTTATTGGAATAAATACATATGGTTTTACAGGTGCTTGTTCTGATCGTTCTTGGGGCCCCTGAGTGTACCGGAAAAGTAGTATTAATTTTGATATCAAATGAAAGGCTGTATTTTTTCTCCTGTCATCCTGAAATTCAGCTTTCAAATACCATTCTTTCAAGATACAATAAACAAATGCAGTTTTAATCGTGTTACCCATCAATATTAGCACAGTGTGAATATGGTGTTACACTACCTGAAAACAAAAATCTCAACATTTTTTGGGTCCTGTACATACATAGCCCATATTCTTTCAAGTCATCAGGTTATCCAAACTTTGTTGCTTTGGTCTGAAGTGTCAAAACATGGTGCCCTTTGTGAAATGTCATTTCATAATTTTATAAATAAAGTTTCTTGCAAGGAATACCACTATTATGGCCCTACACTTGGGGACCGAAACCACTGTATGAGCTCTACCACCACCAGGTTGTAAAAGGGGGTGGAGCTATCAGCGCGTATAACGCGTGGTCGGTGACCCATCAGATCGCTTCGGTACCATCAGAAAGTCAGTGCAGTTTTTTTCTGCAGTCATACTCAGGGAACCAGGAAGTACGCGCGCGTCAAAGGGGTTTCTGTCCCCGAAAAAAACTAAGAGTTTTGCCTAATTCAAACTGCCACACTGAAACCTGTTACTTTTTGGGTCATGTAATTTTTTGATGACGCATGCAGAGGAACATATTCTGACCAACAGTCATATCAAAATTAGTGGTCATGTAACAATTTTTTAGTCATATCAGCCTTTCTGATGGACCATATGTCATACACTTGACAGAAATCTAAGCATTTAAACACTTTCCAATGCTCTAATCTAACCTTATAATAGAGGTGGGCTATAATAGGGTCATATTTTGGGTCATAGTTTCAGATCCTCGAACCAGGCTAAATATGACCTTTGATGCTTAACCCCATTTTCCGAAGAAAAAATAAAAAGTGCGAAACCAGGTGCCCCAACGAAAAATCCAAAATGGCCCGCCAAATTGGCCAAAATCATAGTTTTGACCATAACTGATAAGCTTTTTGTTTAAATCACCCTTCCTTTTTGGTGGCATACCCATGTTTTTGGCCTGCAAGGACTCATTCTATGCATTTCTATCTCACCACCAACGACTTTTTGTTTTCTCGATATGGCAGTTTTTTAGCCTAAAATTGGACTGCGAGGGCGCTTTTCCCCCCAAAAAGTACATATTGGAATGAAAAGTTTTAAATTTTTAACTGTGGGCCATCATCAAATTGTTGTGCCCATTTTATCTGAAGATTAGAGAGCTCTGTGTAAACACTTACCATTTTTCCATGGCAATTAATTTAAAAATTTGACAAAAACACTCTCATTGGAATGTACAGGGGTCAACAACTTTCTTACGTGTGGGGTTTCCATGGAGGCATTTTTATGACATTAAAAGCCTACAGTTTTAAAAACCTGCAAACACAACCGCAAGTCAAATTTTCAGCATGTGTTCATATAAAACTCGTTTCAATTTTATTTGGAATTAAAATCACCAATATCAATCTGGATGTGCATTTTATGGAAAGCGGCCCTCACATCTCAATTTTAAGCAAAAAAACGGAAATTGGAAATGTTGTAGCGTATTGCGGTCTAGCAATAACACGCTGTCTACCTTTCAAGAAATATGATTTTTAAATGCTTTATTTACTAATTAAAGTCGGTATCCGACTTTTCGGTCGAGAAAGATAGTCGTAAGGGGCATCTTCAAGACCGTTAAAAATGCTTAAGGTTGGTTATTCACAAAGAACGTAAAAATATGCGGTCCTGGACCACGAGTGTCGTCTGCATCGCTGATCTGGCTTTAATCCCAAAATACACATCAGCTGTTGCCATGATCAAGCCATGAGAGAATTAACCAAAATGCAATGACATTATCACTTTATTGGTTTCAATTGAAAAAATACCATCGGTCCTTGGACCCGCTTGTGTTGCCTGCCGTCGCGGTTAGTGAATGATAGGCCTAACTGACCTTTGACCTTGATTGTGACCTTTGACCTCATCAACAATGAGGGACCCATGTTGCACCTATGATCAAGTTTTGGTTCCAATTGAACTTCAACTTTTCAATGAAGGTCACCTTTTCACATTTTCATCCTTTTACAACTTGACCTCACATTACCTTTGACCTTGGTATGCTGACCTTTGACTTGGTATGCGACCTTTGACCTTATCACAATGAGGAGTCCATGTTGCACCTATATTTCAAGTTTGGTTTCCAATCGAACTTCAAAACTTTTTCAAATAGGTCCAATTTTACATTTTCAGCCTCTTTTAACAACTTGACCTTACATGACCTTAACTTTGACATGTGACTTTGACCTCATCATAATATGGGGGATGCCATGTTGCAGACATTGTGCCCAGTTTGGTATAAAATGGGATTCTTTAATATCCAATACCCAAATTTACTGGTCAGCTATGAGTTGAAAAAAATATGTGGCGAGACGCAGTCAAGCCCAATATTTTTGCAACTCATGCGAGACCAATAAGTTTGGGTATTTGGCAAAAACAAGAATCCAATTTTAATCATTATTAGTTTTGCGAATCTTGTGTCCTATATTACTAGAAACACATTTCATTTTAAACTTTAAAAGCTTTGGCCAGTTCATTACTACATGGACTTGGCCATATTGCCATTGGCTTCTGTCCAAACAACAATCCCCTGTACCTCTTTAGATGATGATTTATCGCCGATCTGAGTTTTATAGAGATCCAGTCTGTTAATTATCTCCGTCTTCGTGGCGGGCCTCAACAAAAAATTGTTTCAACTTCAAGATTTTTCGCGCGTTGCTCTACCTACAATTACAGAGACTCGAAGTAAGCTTCATGAGGCAAGTTCATGAGTAATGTACCATGCCCTTGGCCATGCTACTGTACGACACTGGATCAGTGATTAACCTTTAAGTTACGAGGTGGGCTATAGAGGTCATATTGGGTCATAGTTTCAGATCACTACTCAAACACAGGCTAGAATGATGACTTTAATGATGCTCATCCCACTTTTCGAAGAAAAAAATTACTATAATTTCGCTGTTCTCGCTTGCGCGCTCGCTCATATCAAAGAACTAAGTGTGGGCCGCCCCATGACCTTGACCCTGGCCGTGACCTTTGTTCTCATCAACATATGAGGGATCGCATGGTGCACCTATGACAAAATTTGGTTCCAATTGAACTTCAATTTAGAGTTTTCAATTTAGATCAATTTTTTTAACATTTTAAAGCCCATTTTTTTCACTTTGACCTCACTGACATTTGACCTTTCCAAACATGACCTTTGACCTCATCAACATATGGGATCCCATGTTGCACCTATGCCAAAGTTTGTTCCAATTTGAAGTTCAACTTTTCATTGAGGTCAATTTAAAAAAAAAAAAAATCACAATTTGTGACACACACATACACACACTCCACACACCAATCCACACTCCACACGCATGAAAAACGGATTGCTAAGTGGTTCCTGCTGCCAGCTAATAGCTATGCTGGCGGCCCACAAAAAGTGCGAAAACCAGGGTGCCCACAACGAAAAATCCAAAAATGGGGCCGCCAAATTGGCCAAAATCATATTTTGTGACCATAACTTATAAGCTTTTGTTTATTCCACCTTCCTTTTTTGGGGCAAAACCCCTGTTTTGGCCTACAAGGAAGCATTCTATGCAATTTCTATTTCACACCCATTTTTCTTTTTCTCAAAAAAAATGGGGGCAGTGTTGAGTCCTAAAAATGACTGCGAGGGCGCTTTTCCAAAAAGTACATATCAAATCAAACTTTTTAAATTTTAACTTGTGGGCCATCATCAGAATTGATGAATTCATCATTTTTGAAGATTAGAGCCGTTACACTTACCATTTTCCTGTGGCACACAATTTAAAATTTGACCAAAAACACTCTCATTGGAATATGTAGGGGTCAACGAACTTTCGTACGTGTGGGTTTTCAATGAAGGGCATTTTTATGACATTAAATAGCCTACAGTTGGCAAAACCACAAACAACCACCAAGTCAAATTTTCAGTACTGTTCATAATAAAACTCTCTTCAATTTTTGGGAATTAAATCACCAAATCAACTCGTATGTTCATTTTAATGGGAAGCCCCTCACAGCTCAATTTTAAGCAAAACGGCATTTCAAGAAAACGAAATGCTATGGTGAGATAAAGTTTCCAATAGCATGATTCCTATACCACCCCAAAACCTGGGTATTGCCACCAAAATTAAGCAAATTGAAACAAAGCAAAAAATACAAAACATAAAAACAATAATCAAATTTTTGCCAATTTGGCGACATTTTTGGATTTTGTCGATGGGGCAACCCTGGTTTTTCGCCCTTTTTTTTGTTTTTTCATTTTTTTCTTCTTCGAAAGTGGGTAGGGTGATTAAAGTCATCAACTGAGCCTTGTTGGAAGTGATCTGAAACACTGACCTTCTATAGCCCACCTCTACACTTAAGTTCACTGACCTGACAATCTTACTCCAACAGCGGTACTCTCCCGGCAGTGTGGGCAAGTCCACACCTTTTAATCAAATCTATTTCCACCGCAGAAAAATTACTCTTGCAGTCTCGCTAGGGCATGTCTAGGTAAATAAAAACAACGCGTCCTCATGCAAAAATTGACATGACATTACCGTAATTCTTGTCACACGCTACGCCTACTTTCCGTGGTACCTTCCATAACCCTCGGGTATAAGCCCACCTTCCGTGTATAAGCCCACCCCCTTTTCAAGAAAAGGCATGACTAGCGCACACGCGGGTATAGCCCAGGTGGTAATTTTGGCATTTGGGACACATTCATCGCAGTGATTCATGTCAGCTATTTAAAAAACAACTTAAACCCCTTCTTCAACCTTTCTTCAAGCTATACGGAACGCGACCCCGATTCAAATGCAGTGTAGCACCATTTTAACCAGTCATTTATGAGCAGTAGGGACCCTGCGCGCCAATCCCGACGCTAACCTCGTCTGGTAGGTGGTGCATTTTTAAAAAAAGTAAAATTTGATTTACGGTATCTGCGACTGTATCACAGGTTTTATTTCACGGCAATGAAAATACGGTGGTGGTAAAAAATAAAGATCACTTGTATGTGTGATTCAACAAGTTTATGATCGGTCAAAAGTGATTTTTAAGAATTTTTTATCCATGAAGTCTTAGACATCGCGTATGATTCTAACAAGTACGAGTGGTGGTCGGTGGCACGTGGCAGCCAAACTCCCCGCAAATGTATCCCTTACGTTGAATGCGAGTAGTTTCTTGCAAATATTTTTTATTGATTTGCGGTTAACAGTAGTAATGAGAACAGTTTATGATAACCTTACTGTCCTGACCCAGATTTTACTAGTTACACTGTCAGTTAGCTACACTCAAAACCGAACTGACCCATGACAGCTGTACACTCGGACGCAATGACTAGCTTACTTTCGGGCAGCAAAGCTAATTCAAACCATTCGTCCGCGGGCATTTCTTCCATAGCTACATTTGCTAGATTCAAATTCGGCTTTCCCCTGTTCCATTTTCGATCTTGATTCATTGAGTATAGATTAATTTTGGTGAGAAGGTATTAACATTAAAAGAAAAATACATAACCAACCAACACCCACCAACGTAATGGTGTTTCCTTTTGATGCCGCATTATCCTCAAGCAATGAGGAGATGACAACCAGTTTGCGCGGAGAAGAACTTGCGGTGTCGTTTGAAAAGGACCGGTTAACCTTTGTGTTGGCGGTACTCACGTAGCAAGCACAGCAGTTAACCTTTGTGTTGGCAGTACTCACGTGGCAAGCACCGCGCAGCCCGGGCCCTGAATTTCATTTTTTGTATGTAATGTTACAACAGCCGATCTCTTTGTGTGTGGCATTAGCCACGTGTTTCTGGTACCTTCTGTGACGATCGACGATGGCGATGCCCTAGCCTATCATTTGATGACATTGGAGCGTGTCGCGGTTATGGTCATGTTTTGACTCAATGTTTTGTTCAACATGTGATTGACATGGAGGTGTCGCGTCTATGGTTACATGTGGACCCAATGTTTTGTTTTCAAGCATTTGATTGACATCGGAGTGTGTCGCGTCTATGGTCACGTTTGACGGCGAATACCACCTTGATAGACATCAACAATGTCTTGTTTTGACAAATCGAAGCTTGATAACAAACACCTGTGGATCTATCCAAACAGTGAACGCAAAAGGGCGTGGGGTGGTTTGCTTGCTTGGCTTAGAGGACCCAGAATTTATAACTGAAAGATAGGGAATATTTCTTTTTTTTTCTGTTATATGCTACAAATTAAAGTGCAGGACTGCGCCTTTCCGGGTGAATTATATGCTCTTAAAAACATTATTTATTGGATTTTTGATCGATATTTTCTCCCCAAGTTCTAAGGCCCTCCCGGGTATAAGGCCCACCCCTCTTTTGGAGTAAAATCTTCCATTTAGGGGGGGTGGCTTATACCCGGAGTGGTAATTAGCCTGAATCCTTGGCCCTCACGCGGAATTATGCCGTATTTATTCAACGCACAATGGCGGGCAGCGAATGACTACCAAGAAGGGTTTAGCCTAGGGGTTCATGTGCGCATGCGGCTTATTACTGTCTCGTTACCAGGTTTGGTGACATGCACAGACATGAACTGCATTAGGAATGCGTTCTGTTTTTAAAAATTCAAGGAAGGTTGTTAAGGGGGATGTGAATGTGTTGGAAGTATTTGGACACCAAATTCGAGAGTAGGAGCGTAGATTATTGGAAAGTGTTGTTTTTAATTAGTTTTACCGGCATGTGTATAGTAATATAGGACGGAAGATTTCTCAAAAAACATAATAAGGTTTAAAATCCATCAAAGTATGAAGATATTACAGGCAAATTAACCCTTTTCACAACAGCAACATCCAACATCAACAGGACAACCAACAGTGGACAACAAAGTGATCCTTATGTGTCTTCCTGCCTTTAGGCAGGCGACACAAAAAGCAAGCATTAATTGGAAACTGTGTGGAAGCAATTATTGACAGGCCCATAACAAGGATGGTTTTTAGGGGAGGGGCAAATTTTCGCAAAAGGGGATCCCCCCCCATAAATTTTTTGCATAAAGTGGACCCTTTTTAACGAAAATTTTGACCTTTTTCCGACAAAATAGCATGACCCCCCCCCCCAAAAAAATTGCCAGTTTGAGCCCTTTTTAGGGGTTTGGAGGCTTTTTTTGGAATTGGAGGCATCTGTCCCCCTCGCCCCCTACTGGTTACGTGCCTGGTTGGATTATACTCCATACTTATAGGTGGACAGAGATATTGTCATGCATGAGGAAATATGAGGGTCCCTGGGATGTAACTACACCATTTTAAGGTGTCTTTTGTGATCCTAGCCCACAAACTTTGTTTATGGTTTCACTAGATATCACATGAAACCCTTTTTCAAAAATTTAGTGGATTCTGATGGTGCATTTTGATCACCAATGTTTGTATCATGGTGCCCCCCTAATCCACTGTGGTCGTAATTTTCCTGCTGTTTATGGACAGACCATACGAAATTGCCAAATTTCTCCAAGTAGATCAATTTGCATTTAGATTAGACACAGAAGAAGACATGGAAGAAGCAAGTGGAATAGGAGAGCATGAGGGTTGGGTTAGGATGGAGGATGCATTGAATCGGGTTGAAGTGGAAGGAAGTAAGGGCGGTTGCTGGGAGTGTGAGGTGAATCCGCACCCTCGTTCACGGGGGACAAAAAAAACCGGATTTTAAAACTTTGGATTTACTACTACTACTACTACTACTATCTATATACTACACAAGCTAGGTCATATCGGTTCAGATGGAACTTAAAAATCTCAATTTTTGAGTGTTAAGTTGGGGGGGACAGGCTTTGTGGATCACAAAATAATGCCCCTTTACTTCAATTCCACAATTTGGGTGGGCATATCTAAAACGTCCCAGTATCTACCGGCAACCATAGACTGCTGACGGCTCTACTGAGTAGGATAATGGGACTACCCATAATGCACCAAATTGGTGTAGGATAGCATAGGCTGCCTCTCACCCATACTGTGCTGTGTGTTCCCGATGACCCTGCAATGAGTTATTCAAGTCAAGTATTGGATATCTCTCCTTGAAGTCCCATGGAAATAGATGATTAACCTTCTCCAAATCTTTGTGGGCCATCCATTGAAACAAACCGGGCCATAAAAAGAAGCATACCAGTGACATAATTTGGTGAAACTATTCAGATTATCAGTCATTGTCATGACAGATCACACCTGTAATTTTGCTATTACTCTCTGAAAAATCAATGGCACGCACAAATCGGTCATCATCAACCCAAATATTGAATGCTTTATCTGGTCCCTCCTTGTAGACTTGACACAAACAAATCAATTCTATTTGCATTCCTGGGACCTTTAAAGGTAGTAAGATTATTTATGTACACATTCAATCACCACCTGAAAGAACAACAAATCTGGGTTGAATGTATTATCTTATGATCAAGATTTACTAATTAAATCTCAAAAATACAGCAAGTTAAACTTGCCTCTTCCCCCTGGCAAGATGGCATCTGGAACATAACCTCTGATGCCTTAGTATGCAGACAAAAAAAGGGGTGTCATTTTTCCGATCAACATTTTTTAACTCCACTTCTTGCCTTCTGGGTGAATCTGGGGCGTGTCTTGGAACAAGGCTATTAGCGATTAGATCTTGAATGCCTATGAGTGCCTACTACCTGGGTGTTTCCATCAGAAACCCCAGTCCGATTCCTGCCTACCCCCTACGCCCCAACAAATTCAGTGATTTTCAATTCACACCATGCCCAATTTCAGTGAAAACAACATATACCTATACTATACTACAAATTTTAATATTGCTTCCCCACCAAAATTTATGTGACCCGTAAAAAAAAGCTAGTTTTATAACCATTTGGAGTGCGGATGAGTGCCTTCTGCTAAAACTTGCCTTATTATTGCTGCTGGTGCATTTATGTAAGGTAGCGAGTAAGGATAATATTGCGCACTAGTACTTGACTTAACCTGTACCTACCCAAAATAAACCTGTGGACAGTCTGCACAGCTGGAAGAAACTAGACCATTAAAAGCAACAATACTGAGCCAGAAAACACAACCGCCATTGAGGGCACAACACTGCAGATTCGATGCATCACTTAGGGTCACTGAATCAGAAAAATTATGGAAATTTTTGATCCGATATTTTCTCCCCAAGTTCTAGCCCATCCCCGGGTATAAGCCCACCCCTATTTTGGAGTAACAATCTTCCATTTAGGGGGGGTGGGCTTATACCCGAGGTGGTATAATTAGCCTGAATCTTGGCCCTCACGCGGCCCCATTGATGCCGTATGATTCAACGACATGGCGGCCAGCGATGACTAACAAGAGGGTTTAGCTAGGGGTCCTGGGCGCATGCGGCTTTAATACTGTCTCGTTAACAGGGTGGCACAGACATAAACTGCATTAGAATGCGTTCTGTTTTAAAATTCAATGAAGTTAAGGGGGATGATGTTGTTGGAAAGTATTTGGACACCAAAGTTTCGGGAGGACGTAGATTATTGAGAAGTGTTTGTTTTATTAGTTTTACCAGGCATGGTATAGTCATATAGACGGATAAGGAGTCTCAAAACCATAATAATTGGTTTTTAAATCCATCAAATAGTATGCAGATATTACAGGCCAAATGTTAACCCTTTTTCACAACAGACATCAAAATCAAACATACACAACAGTGGACAAAGTGATCCCCTATGGGTCTCTGCCTTAGGGCAGGCGCGGGACACAAAAAGCAAGCATTTTAATTGGGAAACTTGTGGAGGCAATATGGACGGCCCATAACCGGATGTTTTTAGGGGAAGGGGCAAATTTGTCTCAAAGGGGGCCACTCTCCCCACCCATTACATTTTGCAAAAGGGAACCTTTTTAACAAAAATTTAACCCTTTTTTCGACAAAATAGCATGAACCCCCCCCCCCAAAAAAAAAATGGACATTGAGCCATTTTAGGGGGTTTTGGAGGGCTTTTTGGAATATTGGAGGCATCGTTCCCCTCGGCCCCCTATGGTTTTACGGGCCCTCGGATATCGATTATACTCCAACTTAGAGGTGGGACAGAGAAAAAATAGTGTCATGCAGGAGGGAAAGATGAGGGGCCCTGGGATTGTACTACACATTTTAAAGGTGTATTTTGTGATCCTTAGCACCACAAACTGTGTTTTATGGTTCACTAGATATGCACAAGAAAAACCTTTTCAAAAATTTAGTTGATTCTGATGGGGAATTTTGATCACCAAATGTTTGTATCCATGGTGCCCATAAGCCACTGTGATGTAGTATTTCTGTCTGTTTTGGACAGGCAAAATACGAAATTGCAATTTTCTTCCAAAGAGATCAAATTTGCATTAAGATTAGGCACACAGAGAAACATGGAAGAAGCAAGTGGATGAGGCGAGTAGGGTTTGGGTTAGGATGGAGATGCATGAATCGGGGTGACGTGGAAGGAAGTTTAAGGGCGGTTGTGGAGTGTTGAGGTGAATCCGGCCCCACCCCGCGTCACGGGGACACAACCTATTTCAAAACTTTGGATTTACTACTCCTACTACTACTACTACTATTCTACACAAGCTTCGGTAGTCGTTCAGATAACTAAAATCTCAACTTTTGAGGTAAGTTGGGGGGACAAGGCTGGGGATCAAGAAATGTCCCTTTAATCAATTTTCCACAATTGTGGGCCAGTATCTTAAAACGTCCCAGTATCTTACCTGAAACCATAGAATGTGAGGCTCTACTGAGTTAGGCAAATAGTAGGAATAATGGGACTACCCATAATTGCACCAAATGTGTTAGGATAGATAGGCTTGCATCATCCCATACTTGTGCTGTGGTTCCCGATGAGCCTGCAATGGAGTTATTTCAAGTCAAAGTAGTGGATATCTCTCTCTTGAAGGTCCCAGGAAATGAGATGATAAAACCTACTCCAAATCTTTGTGGGGCATCCATTTGAAACAAACAGGGCCAGAAAGAGAAAAAAGAATACATACCAGTGACATATATTTGTGTTTGAAACTATTGATATCAGTCCGTGTCATGAAAGATTCACACATGGAACTTTTATTTTAATTCTCTGAAAAATCAATGGCACCCACAAATGTGTCATCATCAAACCCAAATATTGATGATGCGTCTGGCCCTCCTTTGTAGAATTGACACAAAACCATATCAATTCTATTTGCATTTCCGGGACCGTTAAGGTATTAGATTCTTTATGGGTACACATTCCCATCCACACCTGAAAAAGAAACAACAAATCTGGGTTGAATAGTATTCAGTATGATACAAAGTATTTACTAATTAAATCGTGCAAAAAAATACAGCAAGTAAACTTGCCCTCTCCCCCTGGCAGATGGCAGTCTGGAACATAACCTCTGATGACTGAGTATCAGACAAAAAAAAAGGGGGTCATTTTTCAGATCAAAATTTTACCACTTCTTGCTTCTGGTGACTCTGGGGGCCGGTTCTTGGGAAACAAGGGCTATAGCGAATTAGATCTTGAATGCTATGAGTGCCATACTGGGTGTTTCAATTCCAGAAAAACCAAGTTACCGATGCTGCCTACCACTACCCCAAAAAATTAGTGATTTTCTTCACACATGACAATTTACAGTGTTCTTTGGAATGTGGTGGGGGAAACAACAAAATAGACCTATACTATACTAAAAATATTTTAATGAAGTTCCCCCCAAAAAATATATGTGCCCGTAAAAAAAAAGCTGTTAGTATACATTGGAGTGCGGATGGAGTGCCTGCTTGCTAAAACTTGCTTATTAGTGCATGTGGGCATTTAGGTAGGTAGCGAGTAAGGATTAATATTGCTTGCACTAGTACTTACTTACATGTACCTACCCAACACACTAACCAGTGACAGTCGCACGGCTGGGAAGTGGAAGAAACTAGGACCATTAAAAAGAAAAAACAATCACTGAGCCAGAAAAAACACCGCCATTGAGGCACAAACAATGCAGATTCGAGATTGCACAACGTTAGGGACTGGAAATTAGAAAAATGAAGAATTTGATGTGAAATTAAGATGATTGCACAAGCTAGGGTCGGTGCCCGGGAAGTTGGTGTGCTTACCACAACCGATTTTGTGCTTACAGTGTTTAACAATGAACCACATGGGTGTCTTACTAAATTGGGATTTTTTGGATAGCAGTCTTCATGTCTTGCCCCATTTTATACTTTGTCCTTGTCTGTAGTTAACAGTGAGTGCATGTAGGGGACCACCAGTGCAGCCTTTCAGTTACACAGTGCTTGTGGCTTACCAATAAAGAATGGCAGCGCTGAACGTGGTACAATGTATACGCCAACATGAATGTCGCTACCCCTTTTCGTTACTTCAACAGTATAATAGAAATCATTGCAATTTCAAAGTAATTCAGTGTGGCTGTGAGAAATGATTCCATGGGAGATGCACTAAGATGAAGATAGTGACCCCAAAGTTTGGCAAGAGAGATTTTATGGTGCGGGCAGATGCAAGAAAGGTGCTGGAGGGATTGTGCAACAATCAGAGGAAAAATTGGTGGAATGAGGAATGTAAACATCGGTAGAGTTCATGTACCTGAGGTACAGGGTTAGTTGGGGTGGTGATGCAATAAGTGGCTGTGACAGCAGAGTGAGGAAGGGTGGGTGAAGTTTTGGGAATGTGGGGAGTTGTAGCAAGACAAGATCCTGGGGGGGGGGGGTTACTACAAAATTGGGTACATGTGTGCGTCCGCCGGTACAAAAATCGACCCATGTTTATAGTGACCAATTTGTAAAAAATATGCCCGGCATTTATAGTGTTGGTCCCGAAATTTCGACCATTTCTACTAGTTGGACTATAAAATAAAGACACACATTCTCACCATTGTTCAAGTAATTTTTCGCAAAACGGCCCATTTTCATAGTAACATTTCCCAAAAAAATTTGAAATATAAACGAAAATCAACACAACCAGGTTCTATCATTGTGATTTTACCGAAATCAGAAAAATTCGCACCCATTTTCATAGTAAATATGGCACCAAAAATTGTAAAAAATGGACCCAATATATAGGAGCAATGATCTCACAAAATGACCCATCAATAGTAGCATGGTGGGAAAAATGACCCATTGTTATAGTAAGGGTTGAAAATTGTGACCCAGATCGGCGGCACATATGTACCTAACCCTTTATCCACTGGAGATACCACCCCCCCCCCCCCCCCCGGGGAAAGTATCCTGAGATGAAGTATATGGTGTAGTTTGTGCAAGAATTCACATGGGAGCGATACTTTGATGTCCATGTCTGAAGCAAAAATGAGATTGGGATTCTGATGACAAAGAGACCAGCAATGAGAGAGCGAGGATTGGTGTGAAGTTGATGGATATGATGAAGACTTAGGACTTGATGCAGATGGTTGGGTTTGGCAGACGCGGTGGACCGGAAAAATTATCGAATAGTGGTACGTCGGTAACTAGGCTACTACTAACTAACTAAAACACTTACTTGAACCCTTTAGAGAATCTTACCTTTACCTTTACTCTTTCTCCCTGCTTGGGGGTGGCTGCGGTGTTGTCTCTCGTATCCTTTCTTCCTCTTTTCTCTTCTTCTCTCTTCATTTATTGCCGCTATTTCTGAGTCAACTCGGAAGATAAATGCTGCCCCCACGACTCAGCTCTCATGCCGTGACACATGTCTACTAGGATTAATTTCCAAGGCTGTCGTCCCCATGGGTCTGTCACTATTCAAAATCACAAATTTGACCTGAAAAAAAAAAGAACCATTAATTATGCATTCGTAATTATGGTAGCCCCACACACACAAAGTTCATAAGCAAATTTATAGTTCTTACCAGTGAGGTGAGTTTCAGCAAAGTCAACGCTACTGCACACAATCTGGTGTCAATCAATATAAGAAGTGGAATACTGGCAAGGCTCAAATTGGGTAAAAATTGAGGTGGGGCAAAATCTCATTTTTAATTAAGATTTTAATTATTACTTTTTTTATTTTTTGATTTGTTAAAAAATTGTGGTTTTTTACGAAGAGCTACAGTTCCTGCAGAAGAATCATGGCCAACGTATTAGATTCATGTCGTGTATATAAAGCATGAGGTTTATACAACCAAGGCTGGACTGATTGCCATGCTGTTTCTCTGTCAACATTCAGTTTTTTTTCTGTCATTGATAACTTTGAGAAAAAAATTCAGGAACAAGACAAATGCGATTTGCTGATCCAACCCTAACATAAAAAATTCATCACATTTGTATTTTGCATATTTTTTGTTACTGGCAATAGATGTGTTACATAACCTGCAAGTGGTTGGCTTGAATATGTGTATAAAAGACAGGCAGTCCTTTTTATCTGAATTCTGTAATTTCTACACGTGCAATATCAAAATTCTGATTTGCTATCAGAAAAGCCTTCTGTGTGAATATCCTAGATTATAAACCTATAATTAATGCAATCAGGGCCTGTACAGTTTGGCCTCAAACACAAATATTATTGATCTTTGTAAATTATAATCGATTGGTGACAAACCACAATCAAGAGCGGTTTCGTGTAGATTTTGAGTCTTCATCGCTGTATGTCTATTTTGCTGGAGACGGTATGATAATTTTCCTCAAGTCTACTATCCTCCATTTTTTCAATCACTGTTTGGTGTTTTGTTCCTACACTTAAAGGTGCAAGAGAGATTTTCATTCACATATCAGGTGTCCCCCCAAAAAATTAAATAATGATTTTAATCCTGTGTAAAGCTTGCCCCCATTCCACTGCTTTCCTGATGGTGCATTTTATTAAAAATTGTGAAATTTTTCTAATTTCGTATACGAGCAATTCATTCAGCCTAATGTTTATTACAATTGAACTATAAGAAATCAAAATCACCCCTGTTTTTATCTCTTTACAAATTTCTATAGCAAAATGTACGGTAAAGATTCTATAGATGTCTAAATCTAGGAATTACTATATATGACACAATATTTGGGGCCTCAAATCTCTCATTGCACCCGTAGTTATATGGGATTTGTAACATAGTTTTCTCTTTAACTTTATAAGCCTAAACAATTCATTTCCATATTTTTTTTTAGTTTCCCCACACATTATCGCTTTATCACTTTAGTGGAATTCATTAT
>JAMKCH010051954.1:0-33648 GCA_023653785.1 Ophioderma brevispina | reverse complement strand
CTGCTTTTGCAAAATTTCCAGAATTTACACGGGAGGCGCGCGGCCGCGCGCCCCCTCCGCCTGGATCCGCGCCTGAAAATCATGCAAAATCAGAACATTTTGGACAAGTTGGCAGCCTCAAGGCCCCCCGTAATTGACGTTTTCAAATACTGGATCCGCCCCTGCAAATGTTAACCCTGTTTCAAAACAGACATCAATACCAACAACAGACATCAACAACAAAAAACAGGGGACAAAGTGATCCCTATGGTCTTCCTGCGACATGACACACAAGAGCACCAATGGTGCTGTAGATCAGCAGGTTATTATTGGCACACCACCCTGTGGGCACACAACATTTTCTATTGTGTAGATATTTAATCTTGAAAAGTCCCACACATGAGCATAAGTAAGAGACCTTTAGGAGTAGACCCCAGTTTTACAGTTAAGTATTTTTCTTTCCCTCTCTGTAATTTGACACATCCCAGGGTCACAACATTTTCCCATGGGGGACATTAATTTGAAAAGTCCCCCCACATGAGCAAAGTAAGTGACGTTAAGGAGTAGCACCCCCGGTTTCATTAGAGTAGTCTTTATATCTTGATTATTCAGTGTGGAGATTGTAATCTTGAAAAGTCCCCCACATGAGCATAAGTAAAAAGGCGTTAGGGTAGCCCCCCCGGTTTTACATTTATAGTATTTTTATTTCCCTCTTTTTATTTGGACACCACCCGGGGGTCATAAACATTTTCCATGTGGTGGATGTAATATCCAATCATGAAAAGTCCACACATGGCATAAGTAAGAGACGTTAGGAGTAGCACCCGTTTGGCATTGATAGTAGACAAATATCGAACTGCTCATGAGGGAGATTGTGAGAAATATTTCCCCCAGATTGATCTTGCGACCAAGGGACTACTATTTAGTAGTGGCCACCGCAGTTCAAGATCATAAAGGAATGCCCCTTTAATCGGCCCACATGACCTTCACCCCAAATCGTGAACACCCTAGATGGCCCTGGGTCAGTGGTTCTTTTAAGCAACATTTGGTGATTATAGCAATTGATTTGTGGCACAAAGAAGGAATTATGCTTTTGAAGAATGCCCCTTAATTGGTCATGTGACCTTTGACCCAAATCGTTGTACACCTCATGGGACTTGGGTCAACAGTTCTTTTGACCAAGTTCTGTGATTATAGCCAATGATTTGTGGCACAAGAAGGAATTTATAGATTTTCAAAGAATGAACTTTGACCTCATATGACCTTTATGTGACCTTTGAACCCCCAAATCTGTGTCACACCATGGACCTGGGTCAACGTTCTTCTGACCAAGTCTAGTGGATATAGCCAATGATTTGTGGCACAAGAAGGAATGGCAATTTATGATTTTCAACGAAATGCCCCTTTAATGGCCAATGTGACCTTTGACCCAAATCTGTGAACACCCCATATGGATCTTAGGTCAGCGGTTCTTATGAGCAAGTCTAGTGATTATAAAAAATGATTTGTGCACAAGAGAAATTTATAGATTTTCAAAGAATGCCTCTTTAATTGGCCCACATGACCTTTGACCAAATCTGTGAACAACCCCATATGGACCTTGGGTCAGGCGTTTTCTAACCAGTTCTAGTGATTATAGCAATTGAATTGTGACACAAGAAGGAATTTATAGATTTTCCAAGAATGCCCCTTTAATCGGCTGTGGACGTGACCTTTGACCCAAATCGGTGGAAACACACCACATGGGCCTGGGTTCAGCAGTTCTTCTGACCAAGTTCTAGTGATTATAGCAATTGATTTGTGGCACACGGAATTTATAGATGTCAAAGAATGCCCCTTTAATTGGATCATGTGACCTTGACACCCAAACGTGTGAACACCCCATATGGACTTGGGGTCAGCGGTTCTTCAGACCAAATCTTTCTAGTGATGTATAAAAATTTGATTGTGGACCAAGAAGGAATTTATAGAGTTCAAGAATGCCCTATCGGCCACGTGACCTTTGACCCAAATCTTTGTGAACACCCCACATGGCCTTGGGTCAATGATTATTCGGACCGATTTTCGCTGCTAGCGCCCAAGCGTTTGGCAACCAAGACGCATAATGGCAAGTGTGAACAGACAGAATAGAGTGATAGATAGAGTCAACACATTGCCATAACAATAGCTCTGCATCTACTATGCTGAGCATAAAAAAACCTCAACTGTTTAGGTAAGTCGGGGGGGAACAAGGCTATGGATCACAAAATGCCCCTTTAAATATAAGATATTACTAAATACATTGCACCCTACAACATTTAATATCAGGGGTGCTCTTCCTGCTCTTTCAGGGGGTGGATCAAAACAAGTCAACATATTGACACAATTACATGTAAATATTTTATCATATTTTTTTAAGTACAAAGACTATTGGAATCAGTCTGTAATATTTGCTGTAGAAGTACCAGTAATAGGATGGTTACTCAGGGATTGAATACCATGCTAAGCCATGTGATTTGATTGGACCATACCAATTGCTGGGGAACTGAATTCTAGTTTAATACATTTTTAACACTGGCAGTATACCGTGAACTGACTATTGTTATTTTGATCAAAGTAAAAAAAAAAGTTCCTCCTAAATTTGAAAAGATTTTTAATGGGGCCTTTAGGCACTTTTTGATGCTATTTCTGAAATTATGGTTTGTACAATTTTACAAAAAAGTTTAAAAAAATAGGACCCAATCCCATAGGATTGTGAAGTATTGGTACCGTACTGCATTAAAAAGTGCTACAGAAATCTAAAGAACCAAAGTACGTTTCAAGCTCATGTTAAAATTTTCCTGCCGTAATAGATTTTCTGTGCTGATGAGAGTCAAAATCTGTGTCTTTTGTGTTAGAAATAAGTACTTTGAGGGGTTACCCCTTTCCTGACTTGGGTCATTTTGGCCAGATTCATTCAGCGGGTTCATTGTTTTAAATGTGCCAACAGAGATTTCGAATACCATATCCCTCATTGACAGTATGTTTTTTGGCCCTTTGTAAAGCTTTCCATCAAAAATATCCTATCTGAAAGGCATTAAGCTGAGAAAATGTTCTTTGGTCCAAAAATTGTGAAAATTTCTAATTTTGTATCGGAGCATATACGAATTCATCCTATGTTTTATATTGAAATATAAGCAAATCAAAATCACCTTTTTTCTCTCTTTTAAGACATTTCTGTAGCCAAATATAAGGTAAGACAATCTATTGAGTGTCTAATCTATATAAGTTATATTATGGCACAAATATTGGTGCCTTCCAAAAGGCCAAATCTTCATTGCACCTTTAATGAGTGCAATGACCATGCTAAAGATAGCGAGGCATATGCAATTCTGGCCGGAACATGCCCTTGATTTCTACACACCAGTCTCCCCTCTGAGGTGTTTACAATGAAAAAACTGTAACCGATATCGGCTGGTCTTGCCACCAAGTATGTTGGCAGGAGGTCACTACAGGCCACTCCTTTTACCGCTAAAGTCCCTATTGCTGTGCGCGGCCCCAGGAAATGGCCTAGACAGGTCCACTAAAGGGGAAGCACATATTTCTCGGACAATGAACCATTACCCTGGTATCAGTTGCTACACTTCATTCACCTTCCTTGAGTCAGGACATCAATATTTCCAAGACTTGACAATACCCATGACCTTTTGATCCCAATTAATTCTATGTTGTAACAAACTTTAAACTTAATCAAATATTTCTCCACTTAGTCCCAAAACAAAAGACTGCAGTATGTACTTCTAATATGTCTGTTTATTATCTCCTCCACCTCTAACAAATACAAAAAATTTCTAACTTTTATCAGATACACTGTCATACACTAATCTTAATTAAATGTAGAACTGTTGAAGTCCATTAATTTTTCCCCTTCTGTTGGAAGTCATTTTCATGGACACATATATTTCATTACACATTAAATTCCAAAACTATTCTAACATGAACTGAATAGTGTCTATTTTTATCAAAGTAAAAAAAATTCCTCATAAAATTTGAAAGATTTTTAATGGGTGGCCTAGGCCTTTTTATGCTATTCTGAATTATGGTTGTAAATTGTTCAAAAAAGTTTTTAAAAAATTAGACCAATCCCATAAGGATTGTGAAGTCTATTGTACCGACTGATATAAACAGTTGCTCAGACTCTAAGAACAAAGTCCTTTCAGATCATGTTAAAATTTATCCTTCCGTAATAAGATTTTGCTGTCTGAATGATAGCAAAATCTGGTGTCTTTTGTGTTAGCAATAAGTACTTGAGGTTTTCACCCCTTTCCTGGACTTGGGTCACTTTGGCCGCAGATTCACTTCAAGCGGGTTCATTGTTAAAAATTGCAACAAGCGATTGTGCGAATACCATCTCCCCTCATTGAAAGTACTGATTTTTAGCCCTTATGTAAAGCTTTCATTCCATCAACAATCCCTATCTGAAGGATTAAGCCTGAGAATGTTTCTTTGGGGTAACAAAATTGTGAATTTCTACTTTTGTATGGAGCAAATACGAAATCTGCTATTTTTTATATTGAAATATAAGCAAATCAATCAACCTTATTTCTCTCTTTAAGACATTTCTGTAGCCAATAGAAGGTAGAAATCTATTGAGTGTCTAATCTATATGAAGTTACTATTATTGCACAATATTTGGGTTCCTCCAAAATGGCCAAAATCTCTCATGCACCTTTAATAATGCAGTGAAACTGAACCATTGCTAAAAAGCTACAAAGCGAGACATATGCAATTGCTGGCCGAACGCCCTTGATTCTAACACACATGTCCTCCCCTCTAGGCGGTTTGACAATGAAACTGTAACCCGATATGGGCTGGTCTTCCCACAAACATGTGCTGGCAGGGAGGTCACTACCCACTTACCCGGCCCAATCTTTACCGCTAAAAAGTCCTTGCTGTGCGAGGCCCCGGAATTGCCTAGCACAGGTCCACTAAGGGGAAGCACATCTTCTGGACAATGAACCATACCCTGGAATAGTTGCGACACTTCATTCACCTTCCCCTTGAGTCAGTGACATCAATATGTTCAAGACTGACAATCCCCCTGACCTTTTGACCAATTAATTCTATTGTGTAACACAACTTTACACTTAGCATATTCTCACTTATCCACAACAAAAGACTGCAGTTATGTACTTCTAAATATTTTGTTTAAAAAAAAATTAAAATATCTTTTTTCCTCCACCCTAACAAATACAAATTCTTACTTTTAGACATATACACTGTATACAATAATCTTAAATTCTGTAGAACTGTTGAATCCATTAATTTTTCCCCTTCTGTGGGAAGTTCATTCTCATTGGCCAATATATTTCATACCAAATAAATTCAAACTCTATCTAAACATCTACTAACCTCATGTTAGCTTCAAATTCCCCTTCCAAAGGAAAAATTTTTTTCCAATGATTATACTTCCCGCCATTGGTTTAACAGGCAAATGTATGCTGTACCTTCTAGATGCATTATGGACTTTCCTGAGGGCATGCAAATGCTGTTAAGGCATGCTACCGATATAATCATAGAGGGTCAAAAATAAATAATATGGGGTACAGAATGGTTTTGGCAAATTTGTATATTTTGAGGGCTGGCATGTAAATCAGAAACTTTAAACTAGAGCTCTAGAAAGGCTATACGCCCAAAAAGAGTTATAAATACAAATTTCTAAATTTGTGTTCAGGCATGATTGGTAGCCATTACAGAACTTCCATGTAAATACCCTGGGAAATGCATCACTACACATGCCTTTTTAAACTAAAAAACCATAGAAGGGAATTTTCGGGGGCAATATTTATGAAATCATCAAACCCCATGTGCTGCCAAAAATACTACCAAGTTTCATAAAAATCCATCTGCATAAGAGCATATAGTGCACGTGTGGTCCATGGGATGAGCGCTCTCCCGCAACCAAGGTCGTGGGTTCTGTCCACTGCGGGCCAAACTGTTGTTCCCTTGATTAAGGCACTTACCCTTAATTAACTTCCTCTCCACCCAGGTGTATAAATGGTACCAGCATTATTCAACTGGGAAAGTAACAGGACGCTCTGTGCGGGAGAGTTGCGAACCCCCTCACCGCAAACATATACGGAGGAGTCTGGCCCGAACGCTAAGGAAAGAGAGATGGCACTCCCCCCACGAGCTTGCTCTGCATAGACTTATAAGAAGAACATTTACAAAGTGCATCCAGACAATAGACACATTATCATTACAACAATACACTTCAAATAATGCAATGAGCCAAAATGGTGTGGTTATGACATTCAAGATAAATTGAATTGGGGGAGGTCAAAATTGGTTTAGCATCAAATTTCCTTTCCCAAGGAGAATGTTTTCACAAGATTACTTACTTCCCCTTTTAAAGGCAAAACAATGACGCCAAATAGGTTGTCTTATTAAAAGTAGAATCAAATAATTATTATCTTGGGTAGAAACTACTAGTTAAGCAAATTTTAAAAGTATACAACAATGTCATGAAATTAATTTTCGTCTAAAGAGCTCTAAAAGACCTTAGGCTTGTATATCTTTCACAAAAAATTGAGTACGGAATGATCGCCCCTTCCACCAAAAGGTGGGTGTGGGTGTAGGTGATCGTCTGCTAAGTTTGGGTTTTCGTAAATACAAGCTACACGTATATACTATTTAGTACAGCCCCCTCCCCCCAAAAAAAATAAAAATTCATCTTTGGTCCAGGCTAAACTTGAAGGAGGTTCAAAGGGCAGAAGGGAGATATTTAGAATTTTTTCATGTGGGAAAAGTGAATACTCCCAATTTGGCTTAAATAAACAGTGCCTTGTGCCTAATATATAATCTATCAAAATTTCGCCTATAGTTCATCTAATTTCTCCAATCTGCATTTTCAATTACTTTAATCTATATCAGGTAAGCTAAAAAGTGAAACAAAAAATAGACCTGCAGATAGAACACCAAGTTTGCATCATGAATGTCCAGAAGGTAAAAGAAACTTGTTTTAAATGCTGTTTTGATGTCATTTAAATTGGCAAATTCTTAAAGAAAAAACTTTCTAAACAATTAAGGGTCCGGTATTCTTTTGATCGTCAAAAAAAAAACCACCACCCCCCCCCCCCTAAAAAAAATTGGTCCAATTGGTGGTGGAACCACAAAGAAATTGTTGTCTGGCCAGATGGATTTGCATCTATCTTCTCTTCTTCTTTCTTTCTTTCTTTCTTTTTTTTACAAAGCAGCATATAACTTTTTCAACATCATTTGCCCCTTAAGAAACTACAAGCAAGACTTATACAATATACCATATGCATGCTTTGCCTTGCGCCCGGAAAATTGGTTGTATTTCTCACAGAGCAATCTAATGTTGCCATAACATATCAAGAAGAGTCCAAGCAAATAAAAAATAGGGACAGCAGTCCCAATACACCATTGTCCCATTATCTGGTCAAAGAATAAAAGCAAACTAAGACCCAAAGTGACCCCCTGGATGACCTTTGGATCTCCTCATCTGTTACTACTCTCCACTACCACCCCCTTTGTTCAATGAATGAGCTACCAAGTCAGAACTGATCCATCACTGCACGAAAAGTTGAGCAAGTTGAAAAAGTGGCCCACCCCCAAAAAAAAAAAAAGGTTTGGTATCTAGAGGAATATAATGACCCTACGGATCCCTGAAAATGCCCTTTGATCTCCTAATCGTTCACCCAGGGTTCCACTAGTTTTTTTGAAAATATGCGTCTACTTTGACGCATATTTGTTTCCCTGAGGTTTCAAAAGTGCCGTCTGCTTCCAATTTTAATATGGCGTGTCCAAGTTTAAACAGTATGAAGCACTGTTTTACATGACTGCAAACAATCCATAACCATCCAATTCCAAAACCTCTTTGAAACGTAAATTACCCTGATGACTAACAAACCCCCCCCCCCCCCTTTTTTAAAAAAAAAAACAAAAAAACTCCAAAAGAAACTAGAGTATCTTGAATACCCTTTGGGACGGTGAGAAGGGTTAGGGAACTTAAAAAAAATACAAATACAATCGGTCCCTCGGACCGCTCGGTGTCGCTGCCGTCGCGGTTTAGTGAATGAAGGCCTAACAATGACCTTTGACCTGTGAATAATGTGACCTTTGACCTCAGCAACAATGAGGGATCCCCATGTTGCACCTATATGCAGTTTGGTTCCATTGAACGTCAACTCATATGAGGTCCATTTTTTACATTTCAAAGCCTATTTTACAACTTGACCTCACATGACCTTTGACCTTGGCATGTGACCTTTGACCTCATCAACAATGAGGGATCCCACTTTGCACCTATATTCTAGTTTGGTTCCAATTGACTTCAAACGTTTTTCATATGGGTCAATTTTACTTTCAGCCTATTTTAATGACAGAACTTGACTGACATTCACAGTGACCTTTGACCTTGGCATGTGACCTTGACCGCATCAACAAGTAGGGATGCCATGTTGCACCTGTGACCCATTTAAGTTTGGTTTAAATCCTCAAAGTAATGTGGATATTACATGCAAATGTTAACCCTTGTTTTCACCACAGACAATCAACATACATCAATAACACAACTCATCAACAGACGACAACAACATTGGACCAAGTGACCCTAGTGTCTTCCTGCCGTTTTGGTTTAAGGGCAGGCGACACAAAAAAGACGTAAATACAGGGTCCAAAAATTAAAACCTATATTATTTTCACAGAAGATTGGCTACATGGTATATAAATACAAAGATAAATATTTTGAGTGAAAATTAGACAAAATTGTGACCATGTCCAGAAGCAAACTCTGTAATTTTTGTGTAATTTTTATGGCTATTTTTTTTTGGTCCAACATATAGACGCAAAATTTGACTCTAATCTAGGCAAAGTGCGTCCACCTTTCGAAAAGTGAGTCATGACACAAACGCACACAATGTGAACCGCTGTTTGTTACCCCACATAGACCCCTTGTCTCAATGTATAAGCCATACCAAGATGAACTGGATCCATCCAACTGGCCTAAACATAAAGTTGAAAGTGTCAAAAAGGTGTAATACTAAATGTTTGACACACAGACAGACCAAATCATGCGGCAGAAGGTCTTTCCGGTTGCAACTCGGATGACCTAAAAATATTCAAACACACTGAAATTAATCCATTCTACAGTCACTTTGTCCACAAACTGAAACTAATTTGGATACTGAATTTCATGAACAAGTCTAACTCATAATTTTATAATTTAACACAGCGATGCTTAAATATGTCTAACGCCCGCATGTCGTAATCACTTAGAGTACAACTTAAACTCATCAGATCACCCCCACCCCCTTAATTCTGGCCAACCTTTCTTACACATGGTACCACTAGACCACCCTACTTTAACCATACGCAATGTCCTTCCCCCACCAAAATTTGGCAACCCATTTTTTGGCATAAATATTCTATAAATCATAACTCACCAAAAAATAACCCTAAAAGCCATAACTCAGGCACGAATCTAGGGATAGGGCGCACTTCCCAGTAATTCTTCAAACTTGCAAAACAACCCATTTTGGACCAGTTTTAGCCCCCCCCCCCCCCTTTTTTTTTTGCAAAAAACCCCCAAAGGCCCAAGCATCAAGCCCCCCCCCATTAATTTTGGGACGTTTTTCAACAATCCGGACTGCCCCTTTAACTTTTTGAACTCCATCCAACTCGCCAAAAATAACTCTAAAAACATAACTCATCCGATAACTCCAATCCATAACTTCCCCCAAAAAAACTCTGAACAACATACTCCGCAAGGAAAAACCTATCCATAATCACCAAACTCTAAAAACACTAACTTGGGGATCTCTCCACCCATAACTCACCAAAAATAACTCTAAAAGTAACTTTGTTAATGAACTACCTTCTGACTCACCAAAAAATAGCTCTAAACTCACCAAAATAATTTTAAATGTTCAAGTGTCAAACGTCACGAACCCAAGAAGGAACATGTGACTTTTTTTGTGATGAAATGTCCCTTCCCCTTTTTTTAAATTTTCCACCCCTGTCAAGACCAGGAGATACCTGGGGAAGGGATTTACTATGAGAAGTAGAGCTTATATACCCCGTCCTTGTCACGCCAGCGAATCTAGAAAAAGGACATGGCCAAATGTTCCAGGGTAACATTTTATCACAGATCACAGAAATACGGATGGAGCATTTTATAGTCCCTTTCGAACTTTCATTCACTGGGAAAATGAATTTCATTTTAGGTGTGCAATGACTACGATGACATACAGTAGAATGCTCATCAACCAGAGTGCAATTATTCCTCGAGTCAGTGAAGTCAGAGTGATATAAGGGCAGTGTTAACCCTTAAGTGCTTTTGTTTTACTCGAATTCTGATTTGTGCAACCATTTTAAACATCAACCTGTGTTCTACGTACCAAAAAAGGTTATCCAATGCAGACCCAATTATGAGTTGTATTTTTTGCCGATTTTTCAAGCAGCTATTTGACCATTTAAAAGTCACAAAATCCGCATTGGGTCTTAACGGCGGGAATATATGCACATTACACGCCGTCAGGCGCAAGGCGCACATCGCGTCGCGCGGGAATTGTTACTGAGTAATGAGCGTGCGCGTGTTTTAATGTACGTTTGCGCAAAAACGCATCTTGGGAAAAACGAAAATAATATTGAAAATGGAAACACAAAGCGCTAATTAGACCATGACGAATTTCAAAAGTTTGATGATGTCTGAGGTATAGAGAGAAAAGATGTGATTCCAATAGTGAAAATAAAGATGGTCATTTCATCACGTGCACAATACTATCAATTTTTGAAGTTGAAAGATAAAGTTATTTGAGAAAGAAGACAGATTGACATGGCGTGAAGTCACTTTTTACTAAAAACGGATTGTCTCATTGTTCAATTTTCGCAAAATCGGCAAAATTTCAGACAACAGATAACTCCAAAAGTACCGAAAGTAAAAGTAAGGTTTAAATTTCCTACGATAGCAAATCGGTTCTTCTCTAGGGACGGTTTCTCAATTTTTCATTTTTCGATTCTAACTAAAGATTTCTCAATATATACCAAATTTTGGAAGAAAGGTAAAAAATCACACTTTTTTGACATTTTTCCTTATATTTTCGAAGAAGCTCTATGTTAAATGAAAAAACCGTCCCTAGACAATTTGTCTTGTGTCTAAATATACATAAGAAATCATGAAAATTCAATTGTTTTTTTGGTTTATGCTGTCTGAACATTTTGGGCAAAATCATGTGTTTTAGTATTTTTCTCACAATACGGAAAGTTTACTATTTGATGCCACCTCGGGGTCATCGTCCAATTTTCTTTCAGAAATGTTATACTTTTACGGACAATCAGCAAATATTTGCGAAGTTCAAACCAAAATAGATACTCGGAAGCTCACGTTCACAGGCCCTTCAGTGACCACAGCTTAAATCACGAGCGTTGATTGAAGCGCTGGCGTACACACTTGCGCATTTAAATCGCTACAGAAATACCTGCCTGACCGTGTTTGAGGTCACTGACTCGTGAAGATAAATGCACTATAGCACCTGCCATATCAATTATCTTTAAACATTCAAAAGAAAATAACAATCAATGGTCTGCGGGTTACTACCCATCGCTTGCCAACATCCGCCAAAAGCCATGTCAAGTGCATCAATGAATGGTGGCAGTGAAGTGTCACCAGCTAGCTAGCCGTCCAATGAAAACTATGTGTGTTATTTATGCTGCATTTTTTAACAATGCAAATCTCCCTATAAATTTAAAATGAGTGGAAGAGTGATTGTAGTAAGGCTCATTCAGTACACCTACATACTTTCTTTTATGAAATCCATTTAACCCCACTGATCTTGATATATGCAGTGTAGAACCATTGGTAATTACACACTATGGACCATATTCCCAAAAAGATGTTTAAAAATTGTTAGCAAACATATTTATATATGAAAATAGTTGAAGTGGTATGCTACAGTCATTAAAAATTATTTTAAAAAAACATTTTTTTCCAAAAGTAATGTTAGTACAAAACGTTATTTTATTTGGAAAAATATGACAAAAATTTGGCGCTTTTACCAAGTTTAAAAATATTCCTCACTCTTCAGAGATAAACGTTTGTTTAATAACAGTTGTTAACACCTTTTTGGAATAACAGCGGCCTCTAGGATGGCAGTGTACTTATATTTTCCCAAACACTGCTCACAGAGCAAAGGGAAAAGGAAGGATTTTAAAAAGCAATCTTTGCCCCCCAATTAAGTTTTAATAACCATTACATAGTATTGCTATGTAGCAGCTGCCACTGAGGTGAAACAAACTGCTCAAGTGCAATGTTACTTTGAAAGACAATCAAAAACTAAGCTTTCAGAAGGGGCATTGCCTGGGTTTAGGCAAATGAGTCTAGGGTATTCTCATCAACTATTCAGCAATTGCATCTTTGTTGTGGTTTTTTTTTAAATATAAGGCCAAGTATAAAAAATACTTTGTTCGTGAAGGGGGTGTGTAAAATTCAATTGGCCAATTGTTGATAATTTTTATTATTAAATTTTGGTTTTAAACTAATTGGAGGATTTGGACCTTTTCTTTAAGGGCATCAAATTTCCTCCAATTGTCACTTTTTTCCTCTCACCATTAACCCATAAATATAAATTAAAGGCTGACCAAGCCCGTCAAACTGTTTCTTGTTGTCCATAGCAAAAACAATGTACTGTCATACAGTACAATGGATAGTCAAAATGTTTTAGACTAATATATTAGCTGTATTTTTTTTAATTGCACTCAATTTTAATATAGTTCTGATTTTTTATAAAAGAAATAACATTTAATGGGACAGAAATTTGTTAGAGTAAACTAGAATTGGGTATGTGCCATGCCAAGGCACCTGTCAATGGCTGCGGGCATTTGAGTCTTCGCCATTTGTGTCCTTGTGACATCATATGTGGTTAACAATTTACAATTGCGTTATGCTCCCTATGGTTTGAATACTAGCCTGGGGGAACTATGGTTATTTCAAGCCCTGTCAGAAGGATGCAACTTTACGCCAACATTCTGAACTTAAACATGTTATATGTACCAATAGGTTGTGACAAAGTTAATATGGTTCTCCAGGCGTAGCTACACTGTTGGTCTTACCTGGGACTCAGTCATGCCAACCAGTATTCAAGTAATTCAAACTTCTCCCAACAGCAAGATGACAGTTACACTAAAATATTCATTATAGCCGGAGCGGACATCCGGGAGATCAACAAAATCTGCATGGCAACGTGCGTAATTCGATTGCGTGCTTCACGGGGGGCATTTAAGTTCATACAATGTGCAAGATCTTAAAGAAGAGCAATTTGCGCAGTTTGTTTTTCACCGCGATTCAGGGATCCCTGGGGCTTCCCCTTTGTTTTCACGCGATGTGACGTCAGCCCGCTCCCGGCTATTGTAATTAAACTTCTCTTCGGGCACAGCTGCTTGTATTTGCAACTGCCAATAAAAACGGACTAGCTACATCCCTGCTGGTCCCCAGAGATACCACGGTGCACAAATTTCTTAAGTTTCCAACTCTGCTAGTTCTGTGCTACTACTGTTGAGCTGCATTGGGTATGGGTTCATGCCCATAGTTAAATTCAAAATCATCTTGCGAAATATGTCCATCGTCTATAAGCTTGCGCTGAAAGTTAGGCGTGATTCCGATGGGTGGCTTTGAGGCATATCTTTCTGAATATCTGGCGGAAGTTATCCCATACTCGTATTGAGCTATTCTGTCAAAAGTGTCTTTTGAAGGCTTAGGATTGAGGTAAACCATTGTGGGGCGAGCGGCAAAGGATACCTACACCACAGGTGTTAACCCAAGACTTTATGGCCATCTGTCGGTAGCTTCATGATAATCAAACACTGTGATATTTTAGTTTGAACTAGGATAGACTTTGTTTGAAAACAGCGGTATGATGTGACGTCCTATATCGATAGAATGCCAGTTTGGACATCACGCATGGTATACTTGGGGGTGTCCATTGGTGAGAATCAGCGGATCCACCCTGTTATAAGATAAAGGGATTATTATGACATACTATTAGCAAAATAAAATGATAGGATGATAACAAAAGAAATATTTTCAGCATATTGTCCATCGCTTACAGTTACATCAGACAAAAGCTAAGTCCGAGTAATTTAGTTGGATTGACCAATAAGAGGAGGAGCTCGGACCCAGGTCAAACATCAGCGTTTACCCCTCACTACAGAAACGTTTTAAAATGGGGTAGTTAGTACGCGCCCCTCTACTCAATGCAGGTAGGTGTACTCTACATTGTGTACTGTTCGCCCTATGAGATTTCGCCCCCCCACCTATGAAATTTATTGACGCAAAACCCGTTTTTCGAATTTTGAAATCTTCAGGGGGGGCGGTTGGCCCCCTGACACCCCCCGGGCGCCGCCCCTGTTGGTATCTGATCGGCGCACAATTATCATGTTTACCGATTTCTATATGATTATAATTTAATATCAAAGAGATCCAAAAACTTGAATTAAAATTGTTCCAAAGATGGTAAACAGTGAAAATAATCGTAACTGAAACAATTTTATTATTATTTATGTTACACAAGAGTGTGTATGCTGTTTCTAACTTACTATTTTGCCGTTTTTGTGGTTTACCTAAATTGATCTGCTACTTTCAGGCAGCTTCTGGCTGTCGAAAACGGCGAAACACCAAAAAAAATTACACAGAAAAAATAAAAATAAATCGGTCTCGCGACCGCTTGTGTCGCCTGCGTCGGGTTAGTGACTGATAGACCTAACATGACCTTGAACTTGATATGTGCCTTTGACCTCATCAAACAATGAGGGACTTCCATGTTGCACCTAGATTCAAGTTTGGTTCCAATTGAACTTCAATTTTCATTGAGGTCAATTTTACATTTTAGCTTATTTTACAACTTTACCTCACATGACCTTTGAACTTTTCATGAGGTTCAATTTTACATTTTCAGGCCTATTTTCACAACTGACCTCACATGACCTGGACCTTGCATGGTGACCTTTGGCCTCATCAAACAAGTGGGGGGATGCCATGTTGCACCTGTGACCCAAGTTTGGTTTAAATCCATCAAAGAATGCGGATATTACAGGAAATGTACCCTTTCACAACAGACATCAACAGACATTCATCAACAACAGACAACAGTGGACATAATGATCCCTATGTGTCTTCCGGCCTTAGGGGGGCAGGAGACACAAAAAATTGGAATCGGAATGAAACCGATTTTGAAATATAAAATCTGAAATCTGTAATCTGCTACAAACAGATATTAGGGTGATCGGTTTAGACACTAATTATGATGAATGTGTAATTGTCGCTGTTGTGTTGTACTGCTCAGTGCTTGTTAGTGTAAGAGTTAAAATGATGGCCTTTTCTGAAGGATATCAAGTTGGTAACAGTTCCAGAGGGATTTATATAAAGGTCCTCATCATTTTAACTAAACAATTCAGAGGTTAAGGAAAAGAAAATTACTACATGTAAGTTAAAAACGGAGAAAGAAAAAAAATTTTTCATTCATCCTATCTTTACCATACGCGAAGCCCAAGAAGCAAGGGTTGTCTCAGCTTCCCACTCGCATAGGAGTTAAAAAAAAACATTTTACACATTTCTTTTTTCTAAGGTTTCAAGAGATTGTTAATATCTTTTTAAAAAAACTGGTCAAGAAAAAAAAGAAACAATTTTGGATACAAAGAGGACCGAAGTCCAAAGTCAACATAGAAACCACCTGATCACTAAATCCAAAGTGACTGTAAAAAATACACACTATGCATAACAGGGCTAATCACATAGCAAATTGAATTCATTGACATCAGGCTTGACATCTGGTTCTTCTTCCTTGATGATAAAATTTGGGTAGATGGATTTCTTCCAGGACTGTGTACATGAAGGAGATGCGGTGTTGTTTGGTCGTTGGTTGGTTCTACTGCTACCTTCCGCTCCACGGGTTGTCTGGTGGTTTTCTCTTCTGTCGCCTCCAGCGTATTTTGTTACTCAAGGATTGTTGATGAAGTGTGACTGGTTGGAGGAATATAAACAAATGCAAGTATTGCTTGGCTATCAAATGGCTTTAGACTAAGAGAGGTAAGAGTGGACCCGAGTGTGTCTTGTTCATGACCTGTATTTCTGCCTTGTTGATCTACTTTAAGGTGCAACGAGAGATTTCAATATCCAGGTGTCCCTAAAATTCGAAAGTACGATTTTTGCATGATGTAAAGCTTTCAATCAAATATATCCCAATCTGAACGATTGGTGAGAAATGCTTTCTTGGGTCAAAAATTGTGCAAATTTTAATTTCGTTTATAGGAAAATTGAAATTAAGCCTATGTGTTACATTGAAATATAAGCAAATCAATCACCTTGTTCTCTTTTTAAGACATTTCTGTGGCCCCAAATTACAAGGTTAAGAAATTATTGAGTGTCTAATATCTGAAATTAATATTATGACACATATTTGGGTTTTGCCTCAAAAATCTCTCGTTGCACCTTAACACAAGTTGGCATTCCATACTTGAGTTCAGGATTTGATTAAGTATAATATTATAGGCTTGGAGAAGAATATCATAGGGGGCCTTATTAAGGCGGTGGTTTACCCCCCACATAAAAGTTTAACACCGTGTGGTTAGTATGTAAGAACAGTGGTGTTCTAATGACTAAGGAACATGCTTGCTTACCATCTCCGATGTTGATGTAACAAATTGCATAGTCTTTAGGCAGATGCAGAACCTCCCATCAAAATATATATTCCCAATAATATCTATTCATTTCGATCACCCTGTATGACGACACCCCCCCCCAAGTGACGTCAAACCCACAATACTCGTCCTCTTTTCGTCTACCCTCGAACAAAATAAACATCCTGCAGGGGGCGGGAACGGGCCGGGAATCCAAAAATCGGAGAAGGTAAGCAAGCATCCCTTACGAGTCATTAGACCCCACTGTTCTTACATGATCAGAAAGGAGATCTGCTACTTCAATCCGATGTTGAGGTAACAAATTGCATAACATCGCCAGATTAGCACACAGGTATAGGAAGGCGGTATGAGGATGCAAAACGTCACACCTGGATTGCGTGAGATCGGAAATGAGTATGAATAGAATTGCAGCAATTCAGAAGAAGTAGCGAAGGCAAGGTCAAATGCCAATACAAATAGCATGAAAACTAAGAGGAAACCACTCACTAAGAGAATGATTTGCTGAGCCCCTGGAAAGAGTGGCTCTGCAAAAAAAAGCTGGCCAGATAAGCGACGTACATAGAGGAGACGTCACACGAAAAACCAGCACCCCTCGTGCACAACACACACGGCGCATAACTGAGAGGTTTACTCCCAAGTATGAGGGTCTACAAGGCTTCAGAACAGCTCGAGCCAGTAGACCCAATCGCATCCCTCTGGGGCCGTGACGGGCCGAGAGAAGGGGCTCGCCAGTGAAGCGGAGACGGAGGAGGGCGTAAAGAGCCAAAATCCTCAGGCCCTCGACGGCTACAGTAATCTGCGAGAAAACCCCCCGCAACAGCGTTAGGACAGGAAGACATGAGTCATCAACTGTTACCTAATGCAGCCAGCACACCATATCCCACTCACTTGAGCCCCAAGGGCAAGCGAGGAGAGGAGCGGAAAAAGAGGAGCATCTTGCGAGGCGACATAAGCCCACTCCGATGCAACATCTCTAGATCGAAGCCATACCCCGGGGGTAAAGCTTAAGGATAGCCAGCAACCCCAAGTGTATCAAGTATCCCAACCAGAATGGAAAAATGCCAACCAGAAGATGACCCCATGCGGGGGAACATCCATAGTCATAATATGCATATCATCATGAAGAAAAAGCACAGGAAGGAATACTCGATGTCGCCCTGCGAGGTGACCACCTCAAAGAATGATCAGAATTGTCAGCAAAACGATGGAGAGAGTACCCGATCCACAGAACCAGCTCCTCCATTTACTCCAAGGGCTACCTAAACAACTGGATTGAAGCGGCCAGGAGAGTAAGAGAAACTAACAGAGTTCCGAAACTCTAAGGTTTAAGGAAATATCGCAGAGTAAAAAGGGTAAGTGGCGCGGAACGCCTAGCTCCCAACAGGCATTCCCTATCATACAAATGACTAAGGGGACGCAACCGGCGCATGGGGAAATCCAATTAGACACGGCACAAGAAAGGAAAAAAACCCAAAGTGGCGATAAAGATCCCAGCTGGACCTCAGAGAAAAACCTATCTGCAAAGTGCAAAGGATGCTGGCCAAGGATTAAAGAGTAATCTGTTTGGCCCGTAGGCAAACAAAACTCACATCCTAGGCAGCTGGAACATTCACAGAATAAGATACTGTGAATCGAAACCAGCACATGGACACCCAAAAGATTCTCTCACTTTATAAAGGCGTGAGAGGATTGTAATAAGACCAGTCGGCAGCACGATCAGGGACCAAGAGTGCGAAATATTACTTATATAAATATTGAAAGGGTATTATGATAAAATATAGTCTATCCCACACCAATGTACAGCAACTCTGCATCTGGCGATGAAGACTAATTATCAATTCAGAACATAGAGGTGAAATAATAAATATAAAGTATAGTATATCACACCTCCATGATCGGAACCAACCAATCCAGACATAGATAGATGGAGTGATACCCCCTTCAACAATATATATTAATTGAAAAGCACAAGTGATAAAAAAGTCCATGTCATTTGAGTATGACAAGACTAATTATCAATCCAAACAATCCCTCCCATGCATAGAGAGTGACAGGTTGCCCCCTTATCAAATAAGGCAACAAAACCCGCCGGGGTGGTTGTGAATTGTCCTATACGGAGCTGAGAATCCTGCTATAGCTTGAGACTAAAAGAACCCCCGCGGGAATCAGGCAACAAAGCCGACCGAGCGAGGGCTCGGCGGCGCTGCCACACACGCTTAGTAGAAATTAAAAGCCGACCGCGACCGATTAACACACTTCCGAATAGAAATTGCAGGGCGGTTATTCGTGGTTTTTGGCCGGTTACCCGACAACAGATTTAGGCCCAAAAAACGAAATTAATCGTCTAAGATTTCATCTCGGGTATCCTCGCCAAGATGGCGAGCGATACCTCCGGACCCTCGATCGAAAAGCGATCAGAAGCTGATATGGCATATAATTACGGTCAGAATCCGACACACCATTTAGGCTATTGATGAAAGTAATCGCCATTGAATCATCAACGGTATATCAATCGCCAAAGGGCGACGATATCCCAACTTCGAATCAACCACGATCCGAAGTATGATACAAGCGTAATAACGTGAAGGAACGGCAGAACAACTCCCTTCTGGAATAATATTGACTACATATCGTCGTGAACGCCGGCGAAAGGCACCGGCATTTTTGCTAAAAGGAATTGAATCCAAATTGCCATCGCCAAGAATTTCAAGACCATAGCCAATAGTGTATTCCAATTTGGAGTCCTCCCAAAAGGACCGAATTCAAAGGAATCAGATCGGAGTAGCAAGATAAGACCCGTACGCACAGCCCGGGATAAGTGAGGGGGAGAGACATCAATCCAAAACCGGTGCACAACCCTAGGGCCTGGCTCAAAAGCATCGGCTGTGGCCGTTGGTATTTATTACAACACCGCCTCTAACTCGGACCCAGAGGTGTCTGAGCTCGGAAGACAACCATTACGACTATCTAAGAGGCTGCAAACACCTAAAGAAGTAAGCCCCCGAGAACCGATTGAATGGATGAAATCGAGTCCAACACCGGAGAGACAACTTAAGGAAGTTGAATCCAAAAATGGGTAGGCATCATAAAAGATATGACGCCAACCAGTTAAGCTACGGAGCCGCTACCAGACCAGTGAGGTTGGAAACTATGCCCCCGAGCATCCCCTTTGTGGTAGGAATCCCCGACGCCTGCCTGTCGACCGAGGAACTCTTGGTGAGCAAGCCCGAGCCCCGGCAGCAGAGGACGACTCCCAGAGGGGGGTGCACAGTCCCCCGGCCGAATGGGTTCCGTCCTCGCAACGATCATCAACCTAGATTGTGTCCTTGTGTAACAAAGCGCACAGCTTACACAGACAGCCATTATCCATCGGGTAGATGAAACGATGCTCCCAACGCCCAAAACCCCGTAAGGGATTGAGGCGATTAAGGCGAAGACCTACACCACAGTGACCCGAACAACTACCCGCCAGAACAGAATACGGATTAGTTTGCCAAGCCCTTGGCTGTACTGGTCTATATCATTCGACGTATTATTATTAAAAAGGCACGTACATGAACTACATGTACACCGGTAATAAAAATACAAGTATCCACAACCGACAACCACCGCCACCTCTTGCCTACCATACACCGCGCCCCGAACAGGACAAACTAGCTGGTATAGCCAGAATAACTAAGACACTCTTCCACAAATTGTCACCTTACATCATCCATCCGCCGAGACCGATTTGCAACGGTACTGAGTTTGGAGGAAGCAGTGGAGTCTATACCGTATGACATAAGACAGAGAGGTAACAACTGACATCAACCCGGTTTAATATGATCAAAACCCGGGTTGACCCCCTGACGACACGTAGCATACGACGCTAGCCACCCCCAGCGGGAGAGGCAGTCCAACCACCCATATTGCAACGCCCCAGCCGCCCGATTACTACTAACGCATTCCCGATCCCAGCGCCACCCCCCCTTTTTTTTTTCTCCGCCAAGCCAATCCAAACGGATCGGCTTCACTCAACTGCATGCAAGGACGGGTCTACTAGCGCGGCATTGATGCCCGCGACTGGATCCCAACGCGGCGAGCCTACAGAGTCCGTGCCCCGTTCACAGAGCCCGTCTGATCCTAATAATCAGGTATTCAACTCCCTGTGTAGGCATTGTCCTCGCGTATCGTTTCGTACATCCTGAGTGAATGGTCCGATGTATCGCTAATCCCCCTGAGAGGATTTAGCAATGGCCCGACATCACAAAGTGGAAACGAAATTATACCCTCTCAGCCAGAAATCCCTCTGCAGGGACCGAGCCATCGGGTGGAGCCGCGCAGTAAAAGCACAAATCACCCGTAAGAACGTCCAATCGTAGGGCTAAACACTCCGCAAAAATCTCCTCTCTCGAACCTTAACCCCCCGTGATAAACGGTCCGTTGGTAAATTAATTTCTCCTGAGAAATTAGCAACAGCCCATCCACACGAGGGTTCGTTCGAAATACTCATCCACCGTAAAATTCCCCGCAGGATAGTGAGGCCACCGGGGGTTGACCAGCCAAGGCAGGGGCCAGCCGACTATTAGAGCCAGCACCCCGCCTCGCTAAATGCCAAAAACTCCTGCCGCCAGAACTCGCCCTCCCCGCGGGAGGAACGGCGTAATGAGTGGAGGCCAGCCTTTGATCCATTATAAATCGCCCATACATGCGTCAAGCTGGCCCAAAATCGCTGAAGAAACCCCGCCTCCAAGCAGACATTGATTCCCTGCTGAATGGGATTCAAAGTGCCGATGATGGGTATTGTCTTCGAAATCGACCGGCAAATCCCTCATTGAATTGTCCTTTGTTTGGTCTAATTACAGACCAAGGACCAGCACCGAGGAGATTCGCCCAGTCAAAGCGTCCTGTATCCGCATTCACCACAGCTGTTAGGATGAGGCGAAAGGCATCAGACCAGCTGTAAAGCCCGTAAACCGCCCTTAATATAGAGGAATAAGGGCCTTAACAAATCGCGGGTGGGTTTGCTGAGGCAACCGGGGGTCGTGCCGAGCGGGAACCGCCACCTGGTAACGCTGCCCCTAGGGCAAGCTGCCGCCGTTGCGACCCTAGAAGGGACACAACCACCTATAGTGACGTTGGACACCATGGCGGTGATCTCCAGAATAATCGTAGTGGTACCGAACGGTGACCACACGCCATAGTAAATAGTCAGCCACTTCCACCACCCCTGGGGAACGGGCGACTGACACGACACCGGGCTGGTGTGAACCCTCTAACGCTGGTGAATCCCCGCTTACAGCAGCGGAGGAACTCCCTGTAAACGCGATGGGTACTATAGCGGTGGTATTGAGATCGGTGGGTACCGAAGACTGCTTACCACGCGCCCCGTATCCTATCAGTCAAAACGCATATACACCTGAGGCGCGGGCGACTGACAGACACCAGACCCGAAGCCTGTGTAATCGGCGGGTGAACCTTGAACCTCCGCTTCGCAGCGGAGGAGCTTCCCACTCATTAACCTTCAATAACGGCTACAAAACAAAAAAATCTCAAAACCGTCAAGTTATACCGAAGGGAGAAAACCCAAGGATATACCCCGGTCTCCACTCCAAGCAACCCGTTCAATACCAGAGACCGATACGCACGGCGCACCTATTCCCCCGGAGCTAGGGACCAAGCGGCATCAGCATGGTGTGGGTCCCGTGACGTACAGCGCGGCCTATAATTGAACAAACCGGCCTGGCCTCAACCAAAGCGGAGGATACCCTAATACATTTACTAGTCCTAAAGAAATTTAATATAAAAGCTTTCCAAACATCCTACAATCTTCCTTTAATCAAAGGCCATAACCCTCGTTGACATAAGGGCCTAGCAAGAAACATTAAGGAAACTGCGTATTAAACCCAAGTGTACGCTCATTGCGTGAAAGATGATCCTGCATAATTTTAAAAGTAAACAACCACGGGCAACACCGGGCGCCATTTTGAAAAACGAAACACACGGGCCCTGCCCGTTTACCATACAATTCGCACAAGCATTAGTAATCACAAATATACACGTTCAAATATCTCATATATATATAACACATATCAGATAGTTGGGAAACAAGGACTCCGCGATATGAAACGTGGCGCAGTGCTACGCCCTACGCTAGTCGGTCTATGGGTGTGAATTATGCTGGTTTGTGTGTTGACAACCACCGACCAAAGTCAAGGTTAAATACCTTAAAATACCGACTTCGCAAACGAAAATGACAAAAACACAGTCCCGGGACGTAATAAATTAATTTAAACAGATTTCACAGGTTCCAATGAGGCCACCATAGCTAAATCTGACCAAAAATCGACAGAAATCGGGAAGTTAAATCATAACTTTACCCATCTTGTCGCAATTCCCCAAGACGAAAGAGGAAGAGGATTGTGGGTACATGTATGACGTCACTTGGGGGGAGTCGTCGTCATACACAGGGTGATCGAATGAATATATATTATGTTGGGAATATATAATTATGGGAGGTTCTGCATTTGCCTAAAGACAATGCAACTTGTTACAGATCACATCGGTTGAAGGTAAGCAATGCCTGTAGGAGTCAGTATGGGACCCGCTACTCATGCTAGGTAGGTATTACTCTCCAATTGTGGTATCATCACTTTTTCATAGGGGCCACTTTAAGTTTTCAACCACCTGGTCCCAAATTTTTTAAATAAATGTCCAACAATGTAAAAAAGGGTCAATCGCTCAATTTGTACCGGGGTCAAATATTCAAAAATAATCGATTATATTTTAAATACTGGCAAATTATGCCCGAGGTAAGAGGCCTCTAAAAGTATAGTTTGGTCAAAGAAGTTCAACACAATTAGGATTAGGTTGCCCCTATGACCTATTTTGTGCGCTAACATATAAACTATGCAATTGCAGATGGTAACAACTATCTTATTTTACACATTAGCTAATACAACTTCTTTAATTTAGTACCAAATCGAGTATTTTGATTGATTTTGACCCCTGTACAAAGAAATTGACCATGTTTCATACATGTCATAGATGGTAATAACTTATTTGGAATGCTATGATATAGGCCTATGGCATACATTTCAACACAATTGGACATTTAAAAATTGACCTCTGTGAGTAAACTTAAATTGGCCCCTATTCGAAAAGTGATACCACAATTTGAGAGAACTAACCACCTATTATTGATGTAGAGGGTCCAACTAACTACAAAAGGTGTCCAACCTTTTCTGTAGTGAGGGGTAAATATGATGTTTGACTGGGTCTGTGCTCCTCCTCTAAATTTAACAAAGAATTGAAAATTTATAGCAACCTAACCTTAAGGGTTATAGAGGATAATTGAAATAATCAATCCGATTTTTCTTTAATTTTTTTGATATATGGTATTTTAATTGAAGTAGGTGGACAAATCCCAATGAAAAAACTTGGGGGTCACCGACTTCGTTTTTTTGAGCTATAGGCTGTTAAAAAGTTATTTTCAAAAATTCGTACAGAGCTCTATGGGAAAACTGGGAAAAATGTTGCCGTTTTCCCAGGCATAAAATATAAACAAATCGAACGATTTTTGATTTGCTACTATGTTAAGACTTTAAGATCTTTTCGGCGCAACTAATAAAAACTGGGTGTCACCGACTTAATTTTTGCGAGAAAAACACGAATAGGCCTACAAATAGCAATGTTTCCCTTCAAGTGCGTCCTGTTTGTGCGTGATCAAAAGCGCAGTTTACCTTGCGTATTGCCAAGAAAATAAGCGGCAAACCCCATGCAAGTAACGTGTGTGAAATGGCTCTTGTTGACAGCAGTAAGCAATAAACTCTGGTGGAGTGGGTGGGAGGGTCTGTGGGTGTGAGTGAGTAAGTAAGTATGAGGTGCAAATCGGGAACATTTTTGTTTCAAATTAGATCTGTTTGAAAATAATAAGCCTAACATGAAAAATATAACATTCGGGCATGCGGGGATAATTGAATAAAGGGATCTAGTTTTGATTTTTTGTTCCGTATAAAACTTTACCCACCATTCATACCGTTTCCTTTAAATCGGTTGCTGACTTAAAGCTAGATCTCGAAAAACATTCCCCTCTCTTCGGGTGGGATTCCTGGCTCCAGGCGAAAAATGTCTTTCCTTCTGACCTACATTAAAATTGTCATGGCTAGTTGTGTCTCAATTTTGGAAATTGGTGAGATATTTTCTAGCTGTTTCTGACACTTTTTTTTTCAGGAATCTGTTAAAAACAACCATCTTTTAGAAACTGCTGTCATGATCAGGGTCGCCGTATACCGCGGTCTGTGGGTGTTTGTGGGAACTCCAATATCGTCATATGCCTATGGCCCAACATCCTTTGGCAAATTGGGGCACGCATTCTTAAACCACCCCTACAAAGACCCACTTTCGATGGATTCTACGAACGAGCTCCAGCCGGGCCAGGAACCTCTCAAGGGAGTTGAAGAGACCACAGTATTGATATTGTGGGCGGTAGTTCTTAGGGTTGGATCGCCGGCTTGTTTTAGTTTGAGAGGTGCGATGATAGTAGCTCCCTCCAGATCTGGGTAAGGACTGGTTGGTACGTGCAACATGTGTGAACTCCTATAGTCCATCTAGACAATCGTGGGCCACACTTGCATCGAACTCTACAACGTATGTTATCAGGTTTCTTGGGTAGGACTGTTGATAACGGCAACATGTGTAGAAATCTGGAGCCAATCTAGACATCGTGGGCCCATTGCATCAGGACCCTAACACGTCTGTTATCAGGGGCCTCAGGGGCTGTGTAGAACTCCTGGAGCCAATCTAGACATCGTGGGCCACATTGCATCAGGAACTCTACAAGTATGTTATCAGGGCCCCGGGCCTTTCCACTCTTTAGTTGGCTGATAGCAGAGTTTAGCTCATCTAGTGAGAAGGATGTTGAAAGTGACCCGTCCACGCCGGGGGCTCGACGAAGTTTGGTGATCTCTTTTTTGACAGAGCGAGTGTGATCCTTATCAATGTTCTTGAAACGACCATTTGCGAGGAGTTGCTCGGCAATTGAGTTGGCAGTCACTGGACATTTCGATAGTTTGGAAATTATGCCGGTGAGGCGTTTTATGGTCTTCCAGGCCGTCCTGCTGGAGTGGGTGAAGTCGATTCCTTGGACCGTCTCCTCCCAGCGCTCACGGCGTTTCCTGTCCAAGCAGTTTGTCAGATCTGAAGCCTTGGATGAAGCTTCTTCCCTGGGTTCAGAATTCAGGAAATCATTGTAAATAGTATCACATTCCTCATCCCAGGATGGATAAAACTGCGATGGCAGCCATGTGGGATGGTCTTCTTTGCTATATTAATAAAGAGTTGACACAGTGCTGTGTAAGAATTGTCCAGGTTGGAGGAGGTTGGTGTCGGGAGGTTGGGCACTTCTGAATCAATCAGGTTCTTGAACTGGTCCCAGTCTGCCTTGCGGAAGTTCCACCTTTTCACTGGCTTCCTGAGCGATCAGTGATGAAAAACATCTATGAAAACGATTCGGGACGCCCTGGATGTGATTAACAAAAATTAGTATTTTTATGATGCAACACACGAGGCAAAAACTACAGCTAAAAAACGCAAATATTCTCGCGGTGAACTGTGCATGCATCACGCGCACCTAAGAAAGATCTCCTACGCTCTGACTGCGAGTGCGTAAGTAGCAGCGCAAAATGACACGCAGTACGCAGAATGCCTTTTCTCTTCAATTATCCTCTATAACCCTTAAATCCTAACTACCCTAACCCTAATCATAATCTAATGCCCACAAAGTTTTAGGTTTGCAAAAGATAAATTGACCAGTCATTTATTATTTATGATGAGAGTACAATCAACTCTTTATTTGAGTACTACTTTTTTGGTATGATCTTCTTTTTTTTGGTATGATTACTTGATAAAAGTGCTTCCAGCAGATAGCAAAGTTTGCTGTTATAAATTAAGATGAAATTGTGCATTTTCAGTATTTGAATTATATTTTTAGCCATACTCGTCATCTACAGCTGGGAAAAAGTCTGAAATAGTAAGATCAGAAGTAGGTGTACCTAGAGCTTCAGTCATATCAGGCGCGTAGCCAGCCCGGTGGTTCTGAGGGGGCAATTTCCCGGTAGGTGCAACAAATGTCCCGATCACAAGCAAAAATTTCCCGGTCGCAGGGCAAAAGAATACGAAAAGGGGCTGGTTTAACATGAATATCCATGCTTTATTTCCTGATTTCCCCTCAAGATTTTTTTCAGAGGGGGCACTCTGCCCCCCTTTGCCCCACCTGGCTACGCCACTGAGTCATATGATCTAGGGAAGGTGAGTAATTTTATCACCGGGCATATCAAAACTCTAACAGCGATTATCTATAGGAAGTGCTGATGATGGGTTGGGGCCAAAAAAATGGTTTGCCTCAATTTTTAAGCTGCCTCACTTGTCAATTTCTGGGATCTGTAGAACGAATAAAAGAACCTTTCATGGCTAAACAACTTGGATCTGGGAATCTCCACAGCAAGCTGATGTGATCTAACAGAATGTCTGACGCACGAGACAACTATTACGGCAAACATGGGGCAGGAGTTTTGGAACATCAGCACCTATAGCACTTTGAAGGTTCAGGAGCTGAACTGTTAAAATACAAGGGGATTCTAAGGAAGGTTTACGATGCAGGTCTCTGAACCTCATCTATACTCTCTGTCTTAATTCCTTTTCTCTGTGTTGAGACTACGCCAGCATTCCCACCAGACAGAACCATGTACACATGCAAAGGAAATACACAGATGCGAGTTACACGCAGCAAATCTTGCGCACTTATGTAGATGCCTATTTCAGAAAAGGAACTGTGAGGGCGAATATAATTGTGATAGGAATGTCAGAGTTGCACCAATTAAAGCGGAGCTGGTGTATTCCACCTTGAACTGCACCATGGCCTGTATGTTGTTGCTTTGCTGGGTGTGTGCGTGTCACTACTGAATATATCTGTAAGTCAAAAATTTCTCTCTGCCTGTTAAATTTTGCAATGAGAGTTTCATGTACTGATGTCTGGCACACGTTAGCCTTTACCATGTTACAGTCGTACAATATATTTCAGTGGTTACAAATACCAAATGCAGTGTTCAGTAGTTAATGAAATTGGTTACAGCTAAATTACTCACCCAGGGAGTCTGTCCAACATTCTGAATACACGGATACTTTTCAAACATAGTCCTTCCTATGTGCTGATATACAACCCTAGCTTTACTATCTTCCTGAGGCATTTGTGGGAAGTAGAAATCAGTGACCTCACGGATGAACTGGTCCCACACCTGATAGATGGAGCCTTCTATTAAGGCTGCATGCACCAAAGATGAAAACCTTGGTAGGGAGGTTGGGTAGGACAATACCACTGAAGAAGGATCTAAATGGAGAGACAAAGAAAGACAAATTGTTATAATGAAAGTCATTAGCAAGTTTAATATGTAGAATTGTCTTTTTCAACATCTTGGGACTAGCTTTTCTACTTTGAGCACAAAGTGGACATACATGTAGTTTCTAAACCTGATCCATCACAATCCAACTATTTGTGGAGCTAGCTTAAGACATTTCCATTCAAATTTATTGTCCAGATTCAATATTGGTGATGGTAATGTGGCCGAGTGGTCCAGGGATCTGTGATCTTGGCCGGTAAAGTGTTTCCAATATGGATTCAAGCCAAGGCAGTGTTGTTCTCATTATTTTATATCCCTAATATAGAAAACCCTTGCAATTACGATCAGATATCAACTTCATAACATAATTGTAGAACTTCTCTTCTCCCCACACATTGCTCAGCACATATTTTCACATAGGCATTCATTTATGAACATTTGAAAATAACATACATTTACTACTTAGAAAACCTTACAAATTATAATTTACCTTAAAGTACGATCACTGACATATACATGATCTATTACAACAAATTTGATCGTTGAGAGTCTACAGCAGCGCTGTAGTTTGAGTATCAGGTGATTCCCAGATACCATACTGGATGTATACTACTAATAACAGAGATCTACATTCTTAATTATTATGTATTCATTGTTAGAACCTCTACATTTAAATTTTTAATGTGTTTTCGTGTTTTGTGTAAGTCGTTTATGTCCTTGTAATGCTCTTAGGATATCAATTTGACACTTCATCTTGTCTTGATTGTGTTTTAGCAGAGTAAATAAATAAATACTAGGCAGTCTCTGGGTTTTGCAATCACCTGGGTTTCGCGATCACCTGGCCCAAGTTCGACCCCACCAAGTTTCATGTTCATACACCAATGTTTACCCCATTTGACCTCCTTTGACCTTGAATGACCCCTGATGACCTTTGATATACTTAGAGAATAAAGGTATGATTTTGGGAACCGGTACTCTCTTTACGACAAATTGAAACCAAGGCGATATCATTATTTTAAGTTGAAGAATAAGGCCGGAGGCAGAGTTCTTCCACGCAAACATAATAGTGTCGCCGGTTTCAATTCGTCGTAAAGAGAGTACCGGTTCCCAAAATCATACCTTTAATCTCATTCTTAAACAGCTTTATCACTTAAGGTCATCTTTAACCCAATTTCGCAATACTTCACAATTTAAAGAACTGCCACCACCAGTGACAACAATCGAACACCCCGTTGAATGCAACGATCATACGCAACGAGACGCAACATTGGCAGGTGCGCGTGAACGTTGCAAAACACGGTATGACACGAGCGCTACAACCTAAAAATAACATCAATACGCAGCGCGTACGACCTGGGTTCAATTGTCGAATTGAACCCGGGCATCAGCCAATGAAATTGCTTACATTTTCACAGCTGTTTAAGAATAACCAATACAAACTATCTTCGGAAGGTCAAGGGGCACCCAAACCATAAAGTTTGAGGAACGTGCGACCCTCGGTCTCCGAGAAAAATAGGCGCGGTCAGACAAGACAGACAGACACACTGACAGACCACTATTATTAATATAAAGATGGTATAAATCTCCAATGACTAAAAAGCTTACCACCGAGTTCAGAAGGTGCACTTTGGTTTTCCTATGAGTTGAAGGGTGTTGATGATGTTGCTGATGATGCTGATGATGCTGATGATGCTAGTGGATGTTTAATGATGATGTTTGATGCTGATGATGCTGTTGCTGCTGATGTTGTTGATCCTGCTGACCGTCCTCCAGGCTTACCGTTGCAGTGAGGTTGGCAAAACCCTGAAAGAGCTCAATTGTTCACCAGGTTCATTACCAGTCCTGAACTTGCATACTAGGCTTCATTTGTCGAAACGGCTTTTTGGTGGTCCTGTAACAGTAGCTGCTTGGAGAAACTTCGGATTGCAACTTTTAACATGTTACCTAGGCCCAGATGGATGCAGGAACCAATAGGTTTCATTCCTATAAAATAGGGACACAGTCCCAAATATGTTGTCCGATTCATGGAGTCAGAGAATAAGATAAAAATAGAATAATAAGTGACCACTTAAATGACCGTTGACCTCATCTGTTTCCCCCACATAAGACCTCTCTTCCCTCTCATGTATAAGTATACCAGTATGTAACTTGATCCATCACTGCAGTGCTTAAAAGCTAGAGTAAGTTGAAGAGTCAACCAAAAGGTGTATATTTGAACAATTACCCTAAGTGACCCCTGAATGACCTTTGACATCATCTGTTGCCCCACATAAGATCTTATCGGTTCAATGTATAAGTGATATACCCAAGTATGTACTGATCCATCACGGTGCAGTGATTAAAAAGCTTAGAGTAAGTGTAGAGTAAGTTGAGTCAACCAAAAGGTGTATATTTGAACAATTACCCTAAGTGACCCCTGAATTACCTTTGACCTCATGTTACCACACATAAGACCCCTTTATCTCAATGTATAAGCATGTATGAACTTGATCCATCACTGTACTAAAAAGCTGCAGCAAGCTGAGTGTCAACCAAAAGTGTATACTAGAGCAATAAAATTCCCAAGTGACCTCTGAATGACATAAGACCCCATGTCTCAATGTATAAGCATACCAAGTATGAACTTGATCCATCACTGCACTAAACTGTTATAGTAAGTTGAAAAGTGTCAACCAAAAGGTGTATACATACTGTTTGACACACACACAGACACACACACACAAATCAAGCCAACATAAGGTCTTTCTGATTGCATCGGATGACCTAAAAAGTATAGCCTATAATCCATTTCTCTATCTCTGTCCAGAAATTAGACCACAGTGACCTTGGGATGTAATGACATTTTCTCCCAACACAACACAAAAATATCTAGTGAATTATAAACAAAATAGGTGGTGCTAGCCTAGAATCATGAAATACATTAAAGGTGCTTGTTCCAATTTTGTCTATCGGGTTCTCTATTTGATATGAGAGCCTGACACCTGCACACACCGACCATCAAGTACCGTGGGAAACAAACTTGCGGTTTTGATGCTAGACGCGGTAATGCATAGTGCAACACCCTATTCACTACTGTGCTAATATTGATGGTTAACCACTAAAACGGTAGTTTTTTATCTAAATCTTGAGAAAGAAATGGATTTGAAAGCTGAAATTTCAGGACGACAATGAGAAAAATACAGCATTTCATCTGATATCAAAATTGATACTACTTCCGGTTAAATCAGGAGGGTCCCAAAGACGATCGGAACAAGCACCTTTAATTCCATTTTCCATGAAACTGCTAGATACCTGCTCAATAATTATTCTGTAGCATATATATTGTACAGAGTTTTTCTAATTTCTTTAATAGTATGGGTTCTACTTCAAGACCAAATTTGGTAAGAATCTTTTACAGTCTTTGTAACTTTTGTTTCTTTAGCATAAACATAAAAAATGTCTACTTTTTAGCACATTCCAACAAAATTGACTTTACTAATATTTCCAGCTGCATCCTTAAAGGTGCATGTTCCGATCGGGGGGCATTTACCTGGAAGTTGTATCGATTTTGATATCAGATGAAAGGTTGTATGTTTCTCATTGTCGTCCTGAAATTTGAGCCCTCAAATCCATTTCATTGCCAAGATATAATAAAAAACCCACCGTTTTAGTGGTTAACCATCAATATTAGCACAGCATTGAATAGGGCTTTGCAATTTATGCATTATTACATCTACCATCTAAACCGCAAGTTTGTTTCCCACGGTACTTGATGGGGTGTATGTGCAAGTGCCAAGCTCTCATATCAAGTAGAGAACACAATACACATAAATCGGAATGAGCACCTTTAACTACGTGGATTAGGACAGTATTTTCTTAAATACTTTTCAATCACAACATTTAGTTCCACATTTTTCTGGAACTGGGAAGGTTTCCATACTAATTTAGACAAAAATCAAGCAATCAAGCAATACCTTTCTTTGTCCGCCGGTAATAAACCTGGGCGTTGTGGCTGCAGTGGAATTTCAGAATCCCCTTTTTCACTGGCTTTGTGTGACTCGCCAAAGAACGACTGTTGAATAGACTGAAACTGTGAATCAATGCTATCGGCATCATTTGTAAGAGTCAACTGCAACGGAATGATACTGCTGTCTGTGTCGGTGTCCTCTGGCTCGGTCTTGCAGTCAATGCCAGCTTCTTCATCTGATGTGCTGCAAGTTTTGCTCTGATCAAAGGTAATGCCATTCCCTACCGAGAGATCAGTACAGCTCTGTGTGGCAATGTCTACTGTTGGAGTGATAGGTAGTCCTGTGTCTCCACACACCACCTTATCGCCTGGCTTCTCACGTATGCCACTTTGCTTGAATGCACGTTGCAGTGTGTTGGTGGCATAGTACTGGGAATTCCTTGCGCCTGTTGTGTCTTCAAGCTTCACCAGGATTTCACATCCAGTCTGAACTGCCAATGCATGGGCCTGGAGAGTCAACATAAAATTAAAATGCCATGCCAAACTAAGTAATAGTGAAACAAGCACATTACAAAGGCAAATGTGAGGAAAGCATGGAACAAAACATAAACACCTCCACACTACCTTTTTGAATTAGTTCACTGTTTACACATAAAAAGTGTCCTATGATTCACCCTGGACGCTAACAGCCCACTGCCATGCGGCCAATACGCGACAGCGAGCAAAAAACAAAATCGGGTAGACATTTTCACATTTCGGCCTTGGAAGCAGGAATTGGCCTGCTGCTTTTGACATCAAATATCAAGATCACAGGACGGTCATTATCTCAAATAACCGGTCATGCATGAAGATAGATTATTAAAGTATGAATTTCTACAGTTGATTCTTGAATTGGACTCTTATTATGAGTTTGCGGGCCAATTTTTGGAAAATTTTAAGAAGTGGTGACGTCACAGCATTGTTTGACGTATTATTTTTGGCCCCGGGGAACCACTCATATATGCGCTACACATCCGCTTTAATAAACACATGGAAAAAGGATCGCATTTTCGCCATCGGACGTCGTTTTGGGAATAAGGGGTAAATTTTGCACTGTTTTGACATTAATGGTTTGTTTTTGGAACAACGCTCATTGCCATTTTGGCCTAGAGTAATGGTTATGGACCTTAATTTAACATTCCAAATTTGTTATGTATTCGACCCCGGAGAGTTCTGGAATATCCGCCTCAAAATGATTTTTATATCCTACACCACAACACCTTGTGACTTTGTAGGCCTATATATCGGCCCTTTACGGCGTGACTTAAATAAAAACTATATTGTCGAGATTAATTTGCAATCTTCGACAGGGGGTAGGACATGCCAACCTAACAGCAACAGCTAATTCTAAAAATAATAAAAAATAAATACAGATTACCGGTGTGAATATAACTCACCACTTCTCAAACTTTGCTGCAAAAATGATGCCTACCAAACCTTATACCCTTGAACATAGGCGCCATGGCTACAGAGCTACGTGATCTGTAGCCAGGCGCACCTATGGATTCACACCAGTAAATAACTTGAGAAACAGGTAAGTCCAGCCCCCACTGCAAACGAGATGTTTTTTTTTGGTGACCCTCGCCTAAGTATACCCTAAAAACTGAGAGAAATTACGAAACCTGGGTTGTAAATCAT
>JAMKCH010051953.1:0-10564 GCA_023653785.1 Ophioderma brevispina | reverse complement strand
ATATATATTCATGCTTATGTAATAATTGAAAGTGTTTTCAGATACTTATATGACATAACAATAAAAACTAAGGATATTAAATTTTTGCGCTCATAATTTTCACGTGCTTCGAATAACTTGCCGAAAATTGCCTATTTTATCAATTTTTGGCTTAAAATTCATATTTTCAGAAAAGATGTCTTTTTATCAGTCTTAATTTGGGTATTATAATGACAATGTCTTAGAATTTATATTTTCTCAAAAAATACACAAAATAAAATAAGGTACCCGCTAATAGCCATGTCCCACTTACCCTTATGTGAATTTATGGGGGGTAAGTGGGACGGCAGCATAATTAATGCTCATTTGCATATTAATTGGCAGAATTTTATATTTTTGACAACTTGCTGATAAAAACATTATTTTATCATCGATTCAAGACTTCTTAAACTTTTCTCTACTTTTCAGTAAAAATATGCATTTTTTTTAGCAATTAACACCCTTAATTATGAATAATTCGCAGATTTTGGCACTCTAAATTGCGGTCAGTGTTGACCTTGACCTTTTAAACAATTTCAAGATGAAATAAATCCATTCTTGAGGTTGAATGTAAAGCAGAACATGTTTACGTAAATTTTGATGGGACACCCTGTGTCATGTTGCCAAAATTTTATTCTTGATTGAGGAATATATAGTTTGGTACACTTACCCCAGTGACCACGTACCCCATTTTACCCTACTAGTTTTTTAGTGCTTTTCTTTCTTGCTCAGACCAATTTTGAACTCACCCTCCCCCCCTCAAATCATCACATGATATTCATTCATTCGCGCTTCCGAGACATTCTCGGTCTGTTAAACCAATTAATAGAAAATCACCAAAACTTACATTTCTGTGTGCCTTTATTTGTCTGCCAAAACTTCTGTTTGCCTTTATTTGTCTGTTTTAACCAATCCCTATAAAATGCCAAACCAATTTCTGTTTGCCTATTTGTCTGTTTAAACCAATCCCTAGAAAATGCCAACTATTTCTGTTTGCCTTTATTGGCCTGTTTTTAAAACATCATAAAAGCCAAACTATTTCGTGTGCCTTTATTGGCCCTGTTTGTAACCAATCCCTATAAAATGCCAAACTATTTCTGTTTGCCTTATTGGCCATGTTTACCCACTCCCTATAAACTGCCAAACTATTTCCCAGAAAGGGAGTATTTTTATCACAATGAATCATAGGAAAAGTTGGACTCCAGAAATCAAGTAACACAAATATTGACACAGGGGCAAGTGTTTAATGTTTGTTTTGAAAAATAATGGTGTGTTTTGCATGCAAATGGCGCCACTAAAATGGTATTACAATAACTAAACTTTTTTCTTGTTTATGACTCTTCGTCAAGCGGTTTTCAACATGATATTCACTACTCCAATGTGACTGGGATGACAATTTGACCATGTGTGTGGTTCAGAAAGGGGACTTAGTAAAGAGCAACCACTTGGGGGTGCCACCATATTGTGAATAGCAAGATTTGCCTAAAGAAAAAATAAAGCCTGTAAATAAAAAATCTTGTCTAGAAGAAGGGAATTGTAGGAAAGTACTTACATTGGTCACAGGGACAAATAGAAATACCCCACCACATACATGACTCATGATTTATTTATCTACTGTAGCCTCACCTCTGGGATTACAACTTATAAATTGCACTTGCAAATGCATAATTTGTATGTAAAAAACTAATAAGCAAAATAACTAGCTGGTTTAACCTCGCGTTTCTTCAGTGCCCGTTCCTTCAGTGGTGGCATTACATCTAATATCTGTGTCATAAGATATTTCCAGATATATACACATTCATTCCCTAGCACCCTGTATCTTTTACATCTGTGTTGTTAAGTATGAGCGATATTCCATCCACTGCTGGGTTACATCCTGTTCGGCCACCACAACTTTGGAAGCACCATATTACAGATAGGTTATTTTGGGGATCTGTAAGTAAGGTAATCAGTTTAGTAAGTACTTTGCACACAAAAAACATGCTTACGTTCAAGACATTGCTCCTTTTCTTTAAAAAATTCTCTAAAATGTGAAAAAGAAGAAAAGGTTTTTTATGAAGTTTGAAAAATCTGGTGAAAACTGCCTCTAGTATACCTGTTGAAACAGTCAGAAGCAACGACTAAAACAAAGTTAACTTTATCAGAAATGATTTTTGGTTCATAAATTTATTTTAGCTCATAACATATTTTTGTATTAGGTTGAGATGGGTCGGTTGGTTCACATGGCATTCGGGTGAGTGGCTGCCATGCGCAAGCAAAGGATTATTTTCATAATTAAATGTACCATCTAAACCCAAATTAGCCCATGAACTTCAACTGAGTGGGCTAGTCTTTCTGCTCTAGCCGGCTAGGGCTCGGAGCAGGTAAGAGGTTACAGTGCGTATACTTTTCTGACAGCTGAGCTCAATTGAATTTTGAACAAAATGCAGTTATTTTTTTTCTGTCAGTCTATTTGTGAACTACGATACTTATTGTTGTTGCTAGTCCAAAGGAGGTGCGCATTTTCTCATATAAAAAGAAGGAACATTTGGTATGGATCTTTTACAAACCTCATTTTATTTTAGTTGGGGGAGGTACCCAGGGATTTTCACCTGATGACCCGAATGTGTACCACAGAGGGGTTAAAATACAAAGTTGACTGAATCTTGTTTTGATCGATCTCAGTAACATTGAATAGGAAAGTATAAATCTCCTGTATGGGCGGGATACATGGTGACAAGAAAAATGAGATGGGGATTTGAGAACAGAGAGGAGCAATGTTGAATGTGATGTGCCGTGTGAAGTTGATGGATTATGACGAAGACTGAGGACGTCAGGCAGATGTTGGGTTTGGAAGAAGCGGGAGCGGAGGCGGTTGGCAAAGGGCAAATAGTTTACGTACGGTCATCGGGGGTTAAAACTCACCCAGTTGCTCCGGATTTTGCCTGAAAATAGTGGCAAATTGTTTGTCCTTTCCTTATTTTACATGTTGGCATTTGCGGTTACGTAAATAGTGGGCAAAATGTAACAAGGGTCACAAGGTCTATAGGGGTCACCAAAAATGGACCTCAAAATTGTTTGAAGGAGATGTCAACAAATCTGAGCATTTATATTTTTTTAGCCCAGGGATGACTTTGAACCTTATCGGGCTGTGTAGGCCATGTAACAAAGGTCGGAAACCTATACCAAACTAAACCCTTATTTAATCCTCAACGGGACAAATACATGGTGTCCATTTTTAAACAACAATTGACTAATTCATCCCCGTACTAATTTTACCACCTTATTTTACAATGTTCCCCACCATTTCCAGAGGTTAGACTCAAGAATTTATCAGCACCCTTCAAACTGTAGAAAGAAAACATCTTCAAACATTCTCCCCAAACTTTGAAGACAGGAGTCTCATTGCTCTAAAATGATGATATAGGAAGACATACTTACAACTGTACACAGAGAGGCTTGTGCTGTCTTGAAGGGTGTTGCCTCTTGTCCTTGATGTGAGGGCTGTTTATTGATCCGCCATTGTATTCCTTATCAGTGACCAATGTAAGACAGGGGGTGTGCTGGTGAGTATAAAAAGGTGTCCCCTCCATCTCTAGTCATTTGTCTGCACACGGAATGATATCTATAGGGTACCTGTACGTTATCACTTATTGAAACCATGCAATGTCTACAGCAGGTTATTCTCCTTTTGCTAACACACTATATCTGAATCCAAATCTTGCACTACTTCTATTCTGACCACTTCAAATGCCATCATTCAATCATCTTAAAATGGGGATGTCATTTTTAAAAAAAGACAAAACTTAAAAAATTACCCCTAAAATTAGCATGATGTTAAGGACCATGTTTTTACTTTCCTTAAATTTTCAACAAGTCATCAGATCATGCACTACCTGCCTTTCAAAAAAAATAAGCAGGCGACCACCAAAAATGAACTTAAAGCTCTGTGGCCATAGGCCCACTGGTACACGCTGATGGACAATAGACCCATGACCTTTGACCCCCCATGTCAGACACCTTTGGTGAACGGGGACTCAAGCTGCCTTCGTTGCATATAACAGATGTGATTTTGAAGAGTTTTCACATACGAACGGAAGTGCCCCTTAATTGACCTTTGGACCCCAATGCTGAGCACAACTTTTGTGAAGGTCTCAAAGCGCTTCAATGGCATGATTCATTAAAATGGATACTACCTTGCATTAGCAGATGCATTTTGAAAGGATTCACATAAAGACTGGAAATTCCCCTTAATGACCTTTGACCCTAATGCTGAGAAACAACTTTTGTGAAGGGTCCGCAAACTGTTAATATGCCGAGTCACTATGACCCTGCTCACTTTCGATATAGCATATATGAATTTAAAGATTTTTCACATACAGGACCGGAAGTTCCACCCCCCCCCCCCCCCCTTAACGACCCTAGATTGACCTCTCCACCCATATTTTTTGTGAAGGTCTCAAGCTGGTTCATAATGCATGAGTCACTTCCCGCGAAAGCATTGCATGGGGATGAGATTGTCATGGGATGAGACTGGTGGCAGGGAGATGTGAAAACAGGTGAGGATTGAAACTACACTGCCTGCTGTATGACGGTGATTGGGGCGCATCCCGGGGCCATGTTGGCGGGGGGCCATGTTGATACAGGGGTTGATTGAGTTTTGTGGCAAAATCCCGAATTTGTTTAAAAAAATCATGAAAAAGTCTAGTGATAAAGCTAGTTGATTTTAGGGCAGAAACACAAAAACGAGACCAGTGAGTAAAGAGGACTGACCTGTAATGATACTGTGTGTACACCCCCAAAATGGCCAGGCACATGACAAAACACTGATCCGAAATGCATCGACTAGGGGGTTAGAGCGACAATGGCCGCCATTGACCCCACGTGATCCCTAGGTCAAACTGTCTAGACCCATATGAAAGCTTGGGTCAGGGTTTTTTGTTTCCAATTCTCGGTTCAATCGGACCAAGTGTTTGGCACTAGTAGGCATTTTGAAGCCAAGGGTCAAGAAAAAAAGAAGAAAGAAAAGTCTGGAAATCGAGAAATGAAGTTATATCATGCGACTGCACCGCATGACATAAGAAGAAAGAACGGCATCGGAAACAGAAACAAGACGGGTCTTGTAAATGCATAAAAATGAGTTGTTATGCAATATATGTTTTCAAAGTAGTTTGCATGTATGCAAATTGGCATTGATATTGACCGGTATATTATGCAGTTCCAAAGCCCAAAGTATAGAGATGTCGTTCCAGTTGTTGAAAATGTCATTCTATTAATTGTTTTCAAAGATCTTCTAAAACATTAAAGTTGGTTTGAAATTATATATGTGACCACAAAAGTCCAACTAATTTGACTAACTTTTGTGGTTGAATAATGTTGCCAAAAATGTTCCAAATGGTTGTGTAAAATAGAATGATGAATAAAAAGTAAAACTAAATTTGTATCTTATCTGTCTTGATATTGAACATTTGTTACACAGCGATTACCAAATCAGCTGTGTCTGTTTTTACTAGCATTCTGCCTCTTTCTTCTTCTTTCTGCTCAATTGGCTTCTAGCATCAGCAATGCGATTGACCAATAGTGACCAGATTTGCACAAAGGATATGCTTAGTGAACCATCACCTGCCACAGGACTTTGACCTGCATCTGACTTGTTGACCTTGCCAACAAGGGTCAAATATGCCTTTTTTATTGGCAAAAAATATTCTTCTAAGGAGTAGGAACGATATCAACTAAAACTTGGCTTCAGAGGATCCACTGACCCATGCTATTATAGGTGGTCAGGTATAAGAGTCAAAGGCCTTTAAAGGGCACCTGTACAAGAATAACTACAATATGCGCGATAAAAACAATTATTGAACACATATGGAGTGGTTTCATGGGAGAAATGGAAATCCACAAATGATTTTGAAACATTTTTATGTCCAGCGCTAGTGTATATGGGATAGTATGTGTGTTATGCGACTAGGAGGGCCACAGTAGCATTCAACACTTCACACGAGGCTTCATAATGTGTATTTCCTTTGGCCATGTATGACGCAAACGTGCCGTCGTATCACATAACACGTTATACACTAGGGAGATTTTTAAATAGCCACATGGTCAGACTAGATGTTTTAATTCATTGTTGGGTAATATAATTCTTTTTTATATGAAACCACTCGATATGTGGGCAATATTATTTTATAGTGTACATTGTTTAATATTATACGTTGTATGCGGTTTCTCCTTTAAGGGTTCAGTTCACTCCGAGTCAAAAACCAAAAATATTTAAAAAAATTCAACATTGTTATCTCAAAAATGTAAACATAGCAGAGTGAGTGACATAACCTTCAGATATGCATGCATGTTAGCCGATGTCCGATGTATGCAAGGTATTTTTAATTTTGGGGGTGTCAAAGGTCATTTACAGGTCATTTACAGGTGATTCGGTTTTTTTAGGCAAATAACTTTAAGAACGTTTATCTCCAGAACTAAGCCACATCATAGACAGAATTTTTTCTTTTGCAATGGAACCAATGGATTTTCCCAGTGTACTCAAGGTTTTTTTATATCAGCGGTCAAAGGTCATTAAGGGGTCAAAGGTCATTAAGGGGTCAAAGGGTCAAATCTAAAATCAACACCATATTGGCTGGATCTGCCGCCTATAGAACACAGATAAAGCCCGTTCTTGATAAAGTGATGTAAATGTATGACAGTCGATAATAGGATCGACCCCAAGGTCGGAGTCAAAGGTTAAATTCATTTCTTCTCTGTGCATCTTTTTCTGTGGATGAATAGTGCTCCGTTCGTGGTGTGTTCGCGTAGCTCGGAAAGTACATATTCCAACAAGCCCCCTGCAGTATTCCACTACCAAAAAAAAAATACATCGCGGCCTGGACCGCGAGTGTCGGTCTGCCGTAGCTGGTTTGAATGGGGCCAGACGGTAACATGAGGTCCACGAAAGGTCACCAACATGTCACCCCACCCCACCCACTCCTTTCCACCAAGTTAAATCATCATAAGCCTGTATGAAACTCAGACAGATGCATTATATTAAGGGTTTACATTTTCACCGGCAAAGGTCCCTGAGGTCACAAGGTCCACATGAGGTCACCAACATGTCACCCCACCCCACCCACTCCTTGCCACCAGTTACATCATCGATGCCTTATAAACTCAGACAGCTGCATATATTAAGGGTTTCATTTTGGACCGGCCCACAAGGTCACCTGAGGTCACCAAGGTCACATGAGTCCACAACCATGTCACACCCACCCCACCCCCTCCTTTCCACCAATGTTACTTCACCGTAGCCCTTACGTAACTCATACGGCATGCAATATTATTAGGGTAACATTTTTGACCACAGAACCACACACCCTTACACACACACAGAACACACACACAGACATACGCCGAGTAATCCCTATTGCCTTCTGCATCTAAACTTAGCTTTCTTGAGGTATGTAAAAACTTATATTGAATGATTGCAGGATTAATATAGACTTTCTAGACTCATTCGCAATGGCGAACTGTGGTTAATATTCATAAAATCCGTAATTCCGTCCCGTACGGTCCGCAGCTTTCACACCCGGGTCCACACACGTACGTACGCCTGAATCCACAAGCTTTGCGACCTGCATTTGGGTTAAATACGAACATTTGCAAATTGTTATCCGTAAAGCTTCATGTTTGGAAATCTAGTGAACTTTACTGCATTTGGATTATTCCTAATGCACTCATAGATGAAGGATTTTAAGACAATATTTGTACCTTATCGGCTGTGTACCATGGCCTATGGCCACAACACTTCTACTTTTTTCTTGTTAGTACACAAAACAATGGAAACCAATTTTGTATCATGTGTCAAAAAATTAGCATATTCGCTCACAATAACAACAATCCGGTGGCAGCTCACCTCATATTCATATGGCTTACAGGCTTTAACATCCATTAATTTTGTCAAATGGCCGTCTGTGAATTGACCATCTGATATGGCTTCGACTTATCCGATGGCATACTTACCTTCTACTATTGCACCACTCGTGCGATTCTGTTGGTTCATCATTTTGACATTCATATGTCCCTTCATCTTCAATTTCAACATCGAGTTTATTACAGATCCCATTGACTGGCTGCAATCAGTATCCAAAATCAAAGTTCAGATATTTTTGAATGTTACTTTTTGTTTCTCCAAAATAACCACACACGGCTTGCCAGTCCAGTGGGCAAACATTAACCCCAGCCATGAAATAGTTCTAAAATTCCACCTTCACTTAATCTGCATTCAAAGGGATGTTTTGTCCCATTCAAAAATTTCTGGTTCTGGCTAGGTTCCAACAAGGTTTTGCGCTACGTATCAACCTGTACATGTGTACATGGAAAAAATGCTCAAGAGCATATATGAGATATATCCATATTTGCCGTGGCTGTCCACTTACATGACCCTTTGCCATATGCATCACATGTTCAGCATTATACGTATGCGTGGTATACATAACATTAGGCCTACACGCCTATGCATGGTAATGCATCAGTGTGATGCACTTGGTTTTGGGTTGGGTTATAGTCGTGATGTTTACCTTCTTAAAAAATGATATAACATATTATATCTTTAACTTAAACTAGTGTTGAGATTCAACCGGCCCGCAATAAAACCATGATCATACCTAGAATCGCAGTACCATTTCCTCGCGTTAAACATGTTATATGACCATTCACAATGTCAAACAATTTCACAAACTAAGCAGCTCAGACCTTATCGAGAATTTGGTTAGGTACGCCTACCGGAAGTATTAGCCAGCTTAAAGAGACATGAGGAGATTCCAGAAGACGCGCCCCCAATTTTGTGGGACAAAACAAAAAACCGGGTTTTTGCCATATTTGGAATGCTTTCCAATGTATAGATTACACTGAAGTGAATAAGCCGAATAACGCGTCTTTATGTAATAATAAGGCTTTTCACACTGAGCGGTGAGTCGATCGACTTTTGCGATCGATTCGCTGTCTGTAGACTTCAAAACCAGCTACCAAATTCATTATAATACGTCGCAAACATGACACACATATCGCTGTTGTGCTCCTCCAAATAACAGTACGCGTTCGTTCACTAAATGCAAGTTACGTAAGATCCCATTCGCATGTGAATTCCTTACTCAGCCGTTCAATTTCACCAGAGCGGAAAACTAACAATTCTGTGCGGAAACAAACCAAGGGTGAAAAGTCATATCACTTAAAGATGGCCATGTTATCTCAGCAATAAAAAAGTCAACTACAACCGCTGCTGTAAATGCCTCAAAAAGAAGTATTCTGAAAAGCACAGGATCTTAAATCCCCCCCTGGTTCCTGGAAAACTTTTAAATCGTAATTAAGTCGCTATTGCGCATGCGTTTCTAGTATTCAGAAAACGGCTGCACTAGTCTTCAAAAACGGCGATCGATCACCAAAGTCGATCGATCACCGGCTCAGTGTGAAAAGCCATATAGCTGATTTCGTAGTTCTGTCGTGACGACAGAAAGTCAACGCACTGTGTTCCCCCCCTATGGGGACAATTACGAGAGTCAGGCAAGTTCAAAAACAGGTTTTGCTGGTTTCTTTTGTATTGTTGTCAATAAACCTTCGGAACGTTCTGATAGGTGGTCTACAATCGATCCTGTGCAATTTAAGAGAAATTTGTATCCTAAAAAAATCTCCTCATGCCCGTTAACCTGATGTTTGGTAGTTAGTATAGACCCTTTATAGTAAGCTAGGTAGTTGGTATTCATTAATGGTGTATTTTTCAATAAGGGCCAATTCAAGGTTACACAGGGGTCAAACCTTTAAAATGTTCCTATCAAGTTGAAATGTATGCCAAATTGTCCATCTGGTCACAGGATTCCAAAAAGTATAGTTTATACCACTTAACGGTCATTGGTTTTGGAGTTAGAGGGTAAAAATGACGTAAAAGATAAACGAGAGCATCAATGATGCTGAGGCTTACTAGGGTTCTGTATTTTTATGCCACTTCTTCATACTTTCATAAGGTCGTTGGGGTCATTATGGTGAAAAGGTGATCCAATGGGAAAAACGGTATATGGACTTGAAACTTTGAGGGTATAGTAGGGTTGATTGTTTTTATGGTCATGATGAGGCCAATGGGTAATTCAGGTCACAGGCAGTTGAGATGGTGATGCTTTGTTGTAAGGATATGATTCTTAGGGAGGGATTGATTGATGCGAATATCTTAAAGGTTATGATAAGGTCATTAGGGGTCATTTAAGGTCCAAGGGTGTCAAGTGGGGTAAACGCAAGTGTGTGGAGACGAAGCTTGACGAGTGGTTCAGTTGTTGATGCTGAATGGACCAGTTAACAGCAATGTTTGTAACATGTTAGGGCCTGGTTATCTTGAAATAGGTCAGCCTGACTGTTACACACTGGGCAATTGTATCTGTTAGAGTTTTAATTACTATGGGACCATAACGATTGCAGTGAATGGATTCGGGCCAAAAAAAAAGAAGTGACGTACGATGTTAACTGGTCTATATTTTGTAGGTTTTGAAGTCATCAGGGGGTCATTCAAGGTCAAAAAAATGCCAAAATCTGAAGG
>JAMKCH010051952.1:0-10540 GCA_023653785.1 Ophioderma brevispina | reverse complement strand
GGTTTGAAAGGTATTTCTGACCTTAGACGTCTACGGACGTCATAACAATGTAATGACCTTAAGACTTAGTCTAAGTCATATAGACTGACAAAAAATGCAAATTGGCAAATACACTCAGAATGATAGCTAATGATGGCATGGCATGAAATATTTGAATTAAAAATCATTTAACTGTTTAACGCGTGTTAACCAAATGAGGTTATATTTTTTAGCTCCTTGGGTTAAACTTACTTTAACTCTAAACACCAAACTCAGTAAAGCTCAGCTCAAGTTCACCAAATACCTGCACAAAAAACACATGTGTTTTTGTTTTAGAAGAGGTTCCCGTCAAAGTCAAGTAGGTGAATGCGTGTACAAATTATGCCCTACTTTTACATTACTTACAAAACTGAATCAAGTATCAAAGAGGAACATTTTGTATATTCTAAATCCCATAGTCAATATAGTCAAAGATAAATGAATGTTAACCGCTCGAAGTGATTTTTTTGTGGGGGTAAAATCAGTTTCTTTTTCGTGTTTTTAATTTGTCATCTTTTACTAGAAACACAATTGAATGCGGCGATAAAATGGGGCGACTGCCATGATCGATTGATCGAGAGCGTTTCTTTGTACATCTTCGAACCCCCCATTTTCACGGTTACTTTTTTCCCATTATATTTTTATAACAGCATTTGGCTTGTACTTTTGGACAGTGGTCTATTGATTGAATGAGTATTTGAAGCGGGGCTAATAGCCCTGCTCTCATAGGATTTGCACAGATTTAGTTTTGTCTGTTTTGTCATTGGTCAGTACACATTCGCTGTACATTGACCTGCAGTAAGGTGAGTTTGGCGATCATGTCTTCATGTTAATTTTGTTCGAAATATTCTAAACCGGATTAAAATGCCACTGATTTTATAGTTAGAAGTCTAACATGTAACCAGAAAAATGGCAGAAATGGGGTAAGTGTAAGTTAAACCAAACAATGATGGTTAAAAAACTTCAGTTTCAAACCAAGGCACAAATCAGACAGTGTCCAGTTACAGTGATTTGCTAAATCAGAACAAAAAAAACAAAAAAATTATCATAAATATCAGTTTTTGCATAAAAGGCAAAAAAGAAAAATTTGTTTAAAAATTGTCTCAGAAGAAATGTGAAAAATCCGCAATGTGAAATGCGTTTTTTCTTTGTTTTTTTGGTTGTTTTTTAGAAATCAATGCAAAATGCAGATTTTCTTTTCTTTTTTAATCGTTTGGCCCCTTTTGTTCTGACATGTTTACAAAAATTTAATATTTCACAATTGATAAATCCGAAAAAGAAAAAAAATTTTTGGCAGTCAAAAACCATTTTATTAAAACCAAATGCAAAATTTTCCAAAATAACTTGAAAAAGAGCGAGTCAGCACCCCGGAGTGGCACATATATATGTTGACATAACAGTATGAACTCATTGGAAATACTATTATGTCTGAAAATCAAATCTATATCCGTCGTTACATGTCGTGGTCGTTGACCGCGTATGCACGCTGCACTTGACCTAGTAACAGTTCGTCCAGTACATAAATATGTGAGCGTGATGGGCCAATGCAGCAGAGGTCCGTTGTGGTTCTTTTGTTGCGAGCTACGCTCGGCGCAAACACCCACTGCGATCGGCCGGCAGGCGACACGCTCAGCTTGATTTTCAGACATATACGTCAAACGTAGTTTTTCGGTACCGCACCCGGTTGTATCCCCATAGGCTACAACTTGGGTTGCGGATAATATGGTAGGCCAGCGAACAAATCTATTACATTTCCAGAAGCAAGAATGCTGTAGAACGTTTGGGTCACACATGGCCCAATTGAGCAATATCATAGGATTATTTTACTAAGGCCTTTGGGGATTACTATCAATGCGATCACTTACGTTTTAGGGGGAAAAATCGGCAAATTTCGTCGGCTTCTATCCAGTATGCTATCGCAGCAGCAGCGGCCATGTGTTACATCTCTCTGGGTATAATCTGGAAACAAACGCTCTTTGGCCACTGACCTGTATATAGGTCAGGTCATAGGCTATCGCTGCGACAAGGCCGCCGATCCCCATGTGCCAAATTTTTCACGTTCGTGTCAACATGCTCTGTTCGGAGCTTTAGGTGATTGCGAATATTGCAGACTACAAGTAGGGACAGCATATGAATCGGTCACCAAGCAACCACTGTGTGCTAAATCAATGACATCACAGCTTTAGCAGTCTAGCTTTAGAATTGTAAATCATTCTGTACACGATACGCAGTGAATTATCAGTAAAAGAGTTTCAGTTATTGAGTGTTACGTTAAGATTTAAAGAATGTAGAAAGATGTTTACTCTAAATTTGTTCAAATTTCTGTGTTTCAAAAAAAAAATTGTATTTCCAATGGCGTCGCCTGCATCGCAACTTCGTTGTGCCCAGCGTGCCTGGATGCAATTTTAAACTCTGCCAGCACCAACAATACGTTGCATTCTCAACATTCAAATGCAAATTTTGACCAGCGCGTTCCCGGATGTTAACTAAAAGATGTAGCAACCACATTTATCAACGTGAGACTGCAGCGTGGGCCAGTACCATGAGTAAGTATTTCATTGATTTTCGGCATGTTACCCTAACCATTCGACATAGTTACTATTCATTCAATAGATTTGCTACTTTGGCTTTACTACTGTCGCTGGAGGCGTTTAGGAAACTGTAAGTACTTTCTAAAAAGGATTTTGAAGAGCACATAGTTGTGTCCATTGTTTCCCGGTTCAGTAATATCGTTTTCGTACAGTTTACTTGTTCGACCACAGTTCAACGGTGCTGAACCTATTTCAGACAAGAAACTTACTTACCGCAAAAAGTTTGGAAATCCTTCCATTTATGAATCCAAATGTATATTTTGTCATATCAAAGCAATAAGAATTTTTATTTGTGTTTAAAAATGTGCTAAATAAATCATAAATTTCGTAGCAGAACACCACGGTTCCCAGTGGTTCTTTATTTTCGAAGGGAAAGTCCCGGAATGATCAATTAATGTGAAGGGTTTCCGAAAGGGTCCAAACGTTTACACAAAAATTATATGAGGGCCACTTGGGAAGTAGCAGTTATTCACAACAGCGACACAAAAAGTGTGAGGGCGTCGGGCAGGATTTAAGTCAGTGGTCGACCAAGTACCCTTTACGAAGCCGACTTTTTAACGGGAACAATGGACAACTTATGTGCTCTTCAAAATTTCCTTTTTGAAAACTACTACAGTTTCATAAACGTCTCAAGCGACAGTAAAGCCACAGTAGCAGTTCTATGAATAGTAACTATGTGGAATGGTTTAAGGGTAACATGAAGAAAATGCATGCAATACTTACCCAAGGGTACCGACACTAGGCTGCATGCAGCTCTCCGTTTCAAGTGGTCGATGCTGCTTTCGTTTACCATCCGGGATTTGCTGTTCAACATTTGAATTTGAATGTTGCGCATATGCAAATCGTATTGTTGTTACCTCCAGGCACGTTGGCACAGTGAGTGGCGCTACCCAGGCGCCGCAGTGGAAAGACATGTTTTTTCCAGAACAGAAAATTGAAACAATTAGAGTACACATTATTCTAAATTCTTTCAAGTCTTAACGTAAAGACTCAATTAATGAAAATCTTTTACTGATAAAATTCACTTCGTCTAGTGTACAGAATGAATTTACAGTCTGAGCTAGATTAAGCCTGTGATGTCATTGTCTAGCACAGCGGAGTGATTGGGGACCGTTCATCATGATGTCCGCTGTGAGTCTGCCAATATTCGCAATCACTAAGCGACAAAAAAGCTGTCGGAATCACGAACGTGAAATAAATTGAACACGGGGGATCGCGCGGCCATGTCACAGACGATTAGCACAATATGACTGCCTGTCTCCCACATGTAAGGGCCAGGGAGCGTATGTTATAGATACCCTCGTAGAGTGTAAACACATGGCCGCCGCTGCGATAGAATCCTGGTAGAAGCGGATGAAAATTGCCGAGTTGTTCCTTCAAACGTGAGTAAACGCATTGATATTACAGAGCCCCAAGTGCTTTAGTTACATTAATCCCTGTAGTATTGCTCAATGGGCATACGTGTGACAAAACGTTGCATGACATAATTGCTTCTGGAAATGTACATAAGCTTTTTCGCCGTGTTGAGTGTCCCATATTGCCGCAACCCAAGGTAGACCTATGGGACGAGTACAATTAGGGTTGCGGTACCGGAAATAGTTTATAGTCCTTGGGTTTGGAAAATTTGCAGTAAAATTCCAAAATAAACACGCAATATGTTCAATTATGGGGGCCATTATACCTCGGGTGATGTATCTATATAAAATGATGGACTCTCCATTCATAACTGCTCCGCTGTACCATGTTAGCCAATCAAAAAAATCATCGTCAATATCAATAAATTTCCATAAATTACAGTTTAACGCATTGGCAATTAAAGTAATTGAATCTCAGTCTGAAACCACATTTTTCGGAGAGGGCAACTACATAACATCGCAAGGGAACACAGATATTTTTCAAGGATCACGGTACAGTAAACAGGTACAACAGAATATTACACACATTATAAATTATGCATTAATGTGGAGAGGCATAACACCGTAGATTCAAATATTTTTGTGGTTTAAATGTAAGGATTTCCATTTGTTTGGTTTTTTCGATAAATTAGGTAATCAATTTGCCCATCCCTACCTGAGAATACAAAGGGAAGGAGTGTATGGGATCTAAGCCACTCTCGGTGGTGGCTGCTAGCTTCAGTGCCAGTTTTTTGAAATATAGGAAAAAAAAAACAGCAGTGAATTCATTTTTGAACAATTAAGCTTCATAGGTTAGCTGATTTGGATCCAGAACATATTTACATTGAGAGATCTGTTTAACACTTGATGCTATGATTTAAATTTTGAGCTCAAGTATGTCAAGGACCCATAAGACAGAATTGCCATGAGATTAATATTAATAGTTTGCCAGTTCGCCTTGCCTAGACTTTAGATTCCGCAAAATAAATTGTAGCCATATTGGAGGGGGGGGGGACAATGCCAACTTAACCAGCAAGGGTGGGGGGGGGGCGGTAATTCAATTTGCATCAACATCTGGTGTAACCCAAGTGCTAGTCTTTATCACAGACTTATGGGTAAACTGCCATAGAAAATGCAATTAGCAGTTCCCCAAATTACCGTTTGTAAAACCCCAATGCCCAAATCGTGCAGATCGTGTCCTACCCATGTTGTCTGCATTTTCAATTGGGATGCTTGACTCTCATGCTCATGGCTATAACAATACATATTAAAAAAAATTTAAGGAGAACTATGGGGGGTTTTTTTTACCTGGAATGCATTGAATTATAAATCTTAGTTACCAAAGAAGGAAACCATTTTTTTGATTGGTGGAAGTGTTGTGCCTCTAATCTTAATGCAACACTTGGAGCATTATAAGTAAACAATTCAAGGTTTTCAATAAAATACCCAGAGAATCATGATAATTATGTCTATTCCTCATGGTTTTTATCTGCTACATGTGTTTTCATATGTCATGTACATCATATATATAACCCAATCTAAATTGCAAGCCCTGGTTGTCCCTCATTTTGACTACTGCATTCTGTTTGTAAATTTTCCTGCTGATCATCATCAACACACACTGCAAGTTTGCAACAGACTTGCCTTTGTTCTCTTTTCAGTTGACATCAGACCGCATTGGACAAATGCATGGGGGCCTTGGCTGGGTAAAATTTCACCTGCAGAATGCAGAATGGGATTATCATTTATTTACAACTTTCAAATATCCTTTGCTCCTGAGTATATTTCATCCCACTTTCTTTTACTCATTCAATGCATAAATCCAAAGGGAACTACTAAGTCAGGCTCAAACTCTTGCTCGTTCTAACCCTGGAATATTGTTGCTGGAAGAAGAACCTTTAGGTACAGAGCAGCAAATTGTGAATATTCTTCCAGCCAATAAATTCATACTAATTTTGAGAACTGATGAGCTTGTTTCAATTTAAAATGTTTGTTGCAATTAACTTGATTTCTCTTTTGTCTTAGCTCAATTTTTTCAATGTTATGAATGTATAACATAAATCTGTACAATACTTTGTTTCATTTACCAGTTTTTTCTTTTTCTCATGTATTGTTATTTTGTATTAGTTTGTGTTATTAATATGGAATCTCATTGTCCAACATGTATGCTTTTCAGGGCCCCTGGGGAGACCAGTTGCTCTTTGTACTGAAGGAATACCTGATAATTAACGAAAAATAATAAATAAAATGGATGCTTATATATTTATTGATCAAATAAAACTTCAAGGAAGTGCCGTTGAGAGCATATTAAAGCAATTTGAGAACAGTGGGTAATGTCATTCTCAGCTTCAGGCCTAAAGAGAGTACACTTCTATGTCAGACTGGTTTGGCTAAGTTCTAACTCTGTATTATGTAGTGTTTCTGCCACCACTTAAATTATTTGGACCCACACATCTTTGTTTGTGGGTCCCTTAGTGGGGGTTTGAAGCCAATGGTTTTTGTTAACTGCGTGTTTTTTTTCTCTTATTCGTCTTGTCTTGAAAATATTTGCATGTGTGTTTGGATGACGTGGGAAAATAAGCAGCATTTTTCGTTGGCGATAATCAGGTTGTGAAAGCCAAGTTTAGGGTCTAACAACAAATTGGTTTGGGACGTGTCATACAGCTCCGTTTGGGATGTGTGTATTGTAAATGGCTATGAAAAATTGCGTATTGTTGTCAATAAACTAGCCTTGCAAAGCTGTCCTTGCAATTGTGTGTATTTACACTATCTACAGGGTCACAGACTTCAGCTCACTCTACCTTCTGGAAGAGGGAATATTTGACAAACTATTTTTTAAACATATCCTATATTTAAAAATTTCAAGTAGGCCTTCTTCTTAATAACCATAATGTTAACTTAAAATTTTATAATTTTTTAAGCACTATCCATTTATTAGAACTCAAGATTTAGCCATTTAACCACAAGCAATTTTCCCCACATTCTATGTGAAATTAAAGGCTGCAAAAATTGGGGTTATTCTGGTTTGGAAGAGGATCATACCCAAGGACAATGAATTGATCTTTATAACATAATACTGGCTATATAGGGGTATAGTAAACCTGGGACAAATATCCTCAGCTCAGGAGTAAATTCAGTATTCACTTGACCCTGGGATTGACCATACTTGGTTTCAACTTTTAAACACATAAAAATAATAAAATTATTTATATATTTCAGTATTTTCATCTGTCTTAGGGCCTTAGTGTGGGAGTTATATTAGCTGAACATTGTTAGTAAGAAAAGTATGTAGGGCTAACTTTTCCCTCCAACAAACATTTGTTATATACTTAGTATGTAGAAAAATTAATTTGTTTTGAAACATTATATAAAAAAAATAGTGAATACTCGGTATTTATGGCACAAAACTATGATCAGGCGCTTAGACTATGTAAATATTTATCTGATTTGATGTGTGGCAAAAAAGAAGATTTGTAAAAAAAAGACAGTGACTAGCCATTAATGAGAGGTCACTTGTCTTTCCACACTACATTTTGTTATATCAACTAAGAAAACATCATTTCTACTACCTATGTGATTTTTACTTGTTCTGGGAGATAGTTGTAATGAAAACAATGTGAATGTTTTTTGTACCCCAACTTTGTATGTCCTGCGATGTAGAGACCACGTTGACCATTTACAAAAAGTCAAATTCTGTTTTGTATTACATTTGCCAAAAAACAGATTTATTCACCTGATTTAACATGAAAAATCATGAAAATGACTATCACGTAACGTAGTATGTGTAGAGATTTTGATTGAGTCATCGGAGTGTTCAACAAAAGTTGACCTTCCGCGGACTCATTCGTTGTTAATAAAACACTCGACCGATTGAACAGAAAAATTTAACAGAACAACCGGCATTTGAAAGCTAAGACTGTGCCTTTGAAGGTGATTTAGTACATGTATCATTTATTTGGGGTCACAAACTTTTTTTTGAGAACAGGCTGTAGATTATGTCTGTATTCATAAGCAAGTGTTAACTGCATCGGTGATGCTCTAGTTTAATGGGGAATGGATTTTTTCGCCTAGTTTGAGGAAGATCGCCCTCAAGGGTTAAGCATAACATTAAAGGGGCTCATTATTTGCACGTTCATTAATGGAGTTCATGAGTTATATTTTAGAGTTTTTGTTATGTTGGGTAGATATGGATGAAGTTCATCACTAGTTGTTTTTAGAGTTCTTTGTTGGTGAGGTCACTATTTTTGAACATCACCTTGTTGCTTTTTTTATGGGAATGTACTTTGGCATCATTTGAGAAAACACACTCAAATTGAATTAAAGGGGCATTATGCAATTTTAAAAGTTACTTGAGTTGATTGATAAGTTTGTTTAGAGTGTTTTTGTTGTTTTGGTGAGTTATGGAATTGAGTTCATTGATGAGTTTCTTTTCTTTTAACTAATTTTTAAATGGAGCCCATCAATGGTCTTTGTTAGTGAGGTATGAATGGATTTCCATGAGGAGTTATGTTGTTAAAGTCATTTTGGGAGTGTATGGAGTTCATCATCCAGTTTCAGAATCTTTAGAGGTTTTTTTGTGAGTTGTGGCATTCATGATGAGTCTTTTAGAGTTTTTTTGGGTTTTTGGTGAGTTGGATGGAGTTCACCAATGATGAGGTGTTTTTAGAGTTATCTGTTGGTGAGATATGGATAGAGGTTCATTATGAGTTATGCTTTAGAGTTCTTGGGTGGGGTGATCGCGAAAGCCCGGGTGACCGCCCTGTATCTATTAAAAGGCCATTCCTCCATTATTTACCTTTTTTAAAGGGCAATTCCATTCATCATTTTACCAATTAAAAAGCCTTCATCAATTTACACAATTAAGGGGCGCATTCCTCCATTTTACCAATTAAGGCCCATTAGGCCATTTCTCAGTTACCATTAAATGGCTATTCTTCCATTTGCCAAAGGCCCATTCCTCATTTACCTTGGAAAGGGTAATGCAAAGTTATTTAAAATTAAAGTGCCATTCCTTCATTTACAATTAAAGGGCCATTCCTTCATTCACATTCCTCAATTACTAATTATTAAAAGGCTTTTTTTTTTTTTTAATAATTTAAAAATGTGAGCAACTTATTTCAAAGGGGGCATTATCTGATTTTACTGAAAATGGTTAAGATTATAATTGGATTAAAGAGGCATTATGTAATTTTCAAAAAAATTAGACGAATGTAATTTTTTGGCACCATTCGATGAAGAGTCATCCCTCGTTTTCAATGTTGACCTCAAATAATTTGTATACAGCTCATTTTCTATTTTGCCAAAGCATATATTTTATTCCACCTTGAATATCTTATTTGTTCAAAAACTGTCTGCCAACCAATAACTTGTCCCCTTAGGTTTGCTCCTGCTTGCATCTCCAGCGATCATTACAGTTTTCACCTACATGTGGGTCCTATGCCCCCATTGATGCTCTCTTTCTGTTAACTTGTGACAAATTGGGGGGGGGGCAGAATACTAAATCCTATCCTAACTACCTCTAGGTTTGGCATTGGTAACTGAATATGTAATGTTTAATTACCCTATTACTATACAGCCCTCATTTATCCATTACAGGCCATGAACACTCAGGCAAAGGTGTGTTAAAGTTGTTCCTACAGCTAACAATGGAACCTCCAGAAATTTTTCCGCTTCACATGAAAAGTAAGGTGACTATATGGAAGATTTTTGCTCGATCACCATTGTAACCTGATCAGTATATAACTGCTTTTAATATTAAAATCTTCAAAAAATGTAAATTTAAATTATATATCCAGGGCACGGTCCCCTCGGAGTAGAGGAGCCCTCCCCTGCATTGCAATTCACAAACACCTGTCTTTGGCTATTCTTGGCCAAGTGGGACTATGTTTGCCTGTGAATAATCCTTTCCACATATATGGTATGGCATAATTCTGCTTTTTAATTCTGCCTTCATGACTTAGTTTTTGTTATGTTACCCTTAAAGGTTAATGAGTCAGCAAGGAAGAGCTTTTGGTTTAACTTCCAAAGACAAAGTACCTTTAGGATGGCGAGGAAAAGAAAAGGTTTGAGGTCATTGCCTTCCCGGTAGACCTCCCCATTAAAACTATCAAACTGGAAGGGTTTCCAGTAAGATATGAGTTGTGTCGGGGCTAAGAAGGAGGTGTGGAGATAATGAGTAAGTACTAAGTGTTTGGTGTCAACTGAGCACTGCATTGTCACACTGAGGGCACATGCCATTGATTTTGCTATGCAATCACTACCCAGCATTTCCCCCACCCTGGTGTTTGCGACCCCTTTTGGGGTTGCAGATGAATGGAGAAAGGGGCACAAATCTAACTTTTACACAACCTCAATTTTCCATTAAAAAAGTAAAAAAAAAACATAAAAGCAAAGTGCTCCTGGTCAATTTACCAATGTCAATTTATTAAACTGTCCTATGTGGAGAACATATAGATTTAAGTTTGAGCGCAATAGTAAACAAGTATGGGCAGAAATGTTGTAACGTGTCAGGGGGTCCCACCCTCCATGATATCATTT
>JAMKCH010051951.1:0-10396 GCA_023653785.1 Ophioderma brevispina | reverse complement strand
CGCATTGTATGGCTAAATTCGGCCAAACAGAATTTTTTAGGTCTCTCCGCAAATTGCAATAGTTTCTGAACCAAAGGCCGAAAGACACCAAACAAAAATATTCTGAAAGCCTGTATATATCCCTGTAAACAACAAAGCAACATATAAAGCAAATAATGCGTTTAACAGTTGAAGAAAAATCATTCTGAATTGTAGGGTTTTTATGACCACACTTGTATTTAAGCACCTTGTAAATGAATTAGAGCTCCATGTGAACCCCGTTGTTATTGAACGGTTGTCTAAATAAAAACGTGTTAGATTTGAGATCAATGACAAGTGGAACGCTTATTGTTTCCCCCACCACCCATATTTTGCATGGGGTCTGGGGGTCACTTGGTCCTTGTTAATCTTTTTTTCCGGTTTCACACACAGGTGTTGACACAATAAAATTTACCCAAAATTAAATGAATTTTTCCGCTTTCCGTACATTCAATATAGTGGATTTTATTTTATCATAAAGAAAATGGGTAATAGCGCATCTACCGAATTTTTTGTTCATTTTGGTTGAGTGTTCTCAAGCTATGTTCTCACTGAACAATAAGTCAGCAATAACAAACGACTTGTAGAGAGCTCATTTTTCTGAGGCATGGTTGAACAAATGCAACATCAAAGTAATTTATCTTAACGGTCTCACCTTTAGTTTCTTATCTTCCACATGGGTCCTCCCTGGTTGGCGAGCCTGGAGTGCATGTGTTGACAGCTCTTGATGGGTACACGCGTTTCCTAATGCGGTAAAGACCGTTATCCGTCGGCGTAGTCTAGTGCTGCAGCACCAACCAGTTAAGGAGAGGGGCACCGGGGCCGGATGAATAACATTCAGTCATAATAGCTAAAATTGATCGCAGGGATGTGGACTTCATGAAAAACAGGTGATGACAAAATAAAAATGGTGGCAATTTGCATCTGACCGCAATTTTCCAAAGTGAAAGCCCAGCTTAAAGGCAAGGAAAACAGTTTCGGTCTTAAAATGTTTTTTTCCGTGGAAAGTGAGTCAGTAAAACTATCCAAAACGATCATAGTATATGCATGTGCCGTTATTTTCCAAGATAGCTGACATTCTTATGACACCAACCTGACATCTTTTATAATATAGCCTAGGAAGATGATGGTGGTGTCAATTAAAGATTTTCAGGGTCAAGGAGTTCAATAAATCATGTTTCAAAACAGTCAGATGAAGAGAAAATAGAAAAAAAGTTCATACGGCTCTATTTTCTAAGATGGTCGACATATAAAAGGCAAAAAGCCTTTATACCTCATGCGATACAGCACCTAGGATGACGCTTTTGGTGACCAAGTGTTGTTTGTTTGTAGGTCAACAGGATTTCAAGCAGCATAATTCTAAAATGTCAGGTGAGTCGTGAGTCATTTTATTCATGGATCACCAATGTTGCACCACAATGTGACACCTTGACCACCATTCTGTAGACAACCCCAAACTATATCTGGAATGCATGGGAATTTGATGTTTATCCTGTACTACTTTAATATAATAAACTATCATTTGTTCTTTCAGATATGTCAAGATAAAATGGCGCGAATTTCACACCTTAAAGGTGGTTGTTCCGATTTATGTGTATTGGTTTCTCTACTTTGAAGTGAGAGCCTGGCACTTGCACATACACCCCATCATACCGTGGTAACAAACGTGCGGTTTTTGATGGTAGACGCAATAATGCATGTGCAATCCCTATTCAATACTGTGCTAATAAAGTATTAATGGTTAACCATTAAAAACGGCGGTTTTTTGTTATTATCTGGGAATGAAATGGATTCGAGGCTCAAATTTCAGGACGAACAATGAGAAAATACGGCCTGTCACTGTATATCAAAATCGATACTACTTCCGTGTAAGTCAGGGGAGGTCCCAAATACGATCGGAACACGCCCCTTTAAAGACCATGGTCACGTGTACGCCTGTTGGTATTCAATATTTGGGTTGTCGTTCATAGGGCAAAAAAACGTCGTTAGGACGTACCATGGTAGGAGTTACTGAGGATTTGAGTTGGTATTAATTATCAAAGATCTGGGTTAATATTTTTATCACTTTGCCTGACATATCATTAACCTAACACTCTTGGGTACTTGTATTAAAAATATTGGGCTATCTTGGAAACAGTGACATATCGAATAAATCACTTTTTATTCATCTTACAGTTTTGAAAATAGTTTTTATTGACTCCTTGACCCAGAAAACAATAATTTTGACACCAAAATCATATTCATAGGTTGTATAATAAGAAATATAATGGTTTTTTCTTAGATGAGATATTGGCCATCTTGAAAATAGCCTTGTTATAATTGGTCATGACTCCAGAAAATCTGGCAATTGATATTGAACCTCTTTACCCCAACAACATACATTTTGACATTTTTTTAAACTAATTCGCTATAGCAGCGCGGTTACCTTTACAATGCGGCCATTTTGGAAAATACTGCTTTATGCGAATTGCCATTCACTTTTAATTTTGTCATCACGTATTTCATGAACTACACTACCCAATGACTATTTTAGCTATAATTGCAAATGTTATTATTCGCCCTGGTTTGTAGAAATCTAAGGCCCTTTTTCACCCATGCTGCAGCACTATATTTGTCCTGTAAAAGCTGCTAAAACGGCAACTTTCGCTGAGCTGCGATCATTAGGTCTGTCCTAGACAAATCCATTGGGAGGTTCCCTTTTGGCGCATATCTCTCACATTTTGAAGGTTCACTGAGGCCTCATTGGACATTGGCCTTAATCGGACAACCCGTTTCTCTTTAAGAAGCGCCGTGGTCTGTTGATTACCAATTGCAGTCCAAAACGGCAGCCTACTTTTAGGACACCTGCATCCAAATTATGCGTCGCACAAATTTGTATTGAGCCAGTTATGTCGATCCTATAGATGCGCTAAATGACGAGCTGGAGACATTTGCGACACGGTTTTCTCCTTAGTGCGTTGTGCGTGGTTTTGTTGCGAAGCTCCTTGTCTTACAGCTTGAAAGTTCGCAGGTGTTCTGACGCTCTTATGCCGCCTGCTTCGTCCTTTGTTGACATTTGAGAGTTCCCTCTGGCTTCACCAGTTTTTCTCATGTTACAGATAGCAGGCTTGGGTGGTACTCTCACTCCAGGCACGCTGTTTGCCTTGGCACACTAAAGCTACCAATTTGGTAGTAACCGCGAATGCTCTTTTGATGTGGCGTAAATTGAGGTGCCATTACTAAGAGATATTTTAAAGTTCTCCGTTCAAGAACGATATCTGGCTTTCAAGCACACTGCACGCTACAGTATGATTTTAGATTTGAAAATCCCGCCCTGATCCAAGAAGAAAACTGGTATTTAGTAAACTGCGCGCTATGATTTTCAGATTTGAAAACCCTGGTTACCAAAACAATTGATGTGTACTTTCATATTCCTCATGAAATACCCATGGACAAGGTTTTTGCTGACTTATTGTGTCGTTGGACCATATCTTGGAAAACCTCTCAACCACAAAATGAATAAATTTGTTTCAAGTAGATGCTCAATTACCCATTCACATTTATATGATAAAAAAAATCCCAGCTATCAAATTACGAAATTGGAAAATATCACTGTTCATTTGGTAAAGTTTTTATTGGGGTCCACCAGTCTTTCTCTCTTCTGGCTCTGTGTTGTATGTGATTTAGATTGTTCGTGTATTATAGGGCGCAGAAGCTGCAAACATTTGAAACGCATCTCGAGTACAAAGGGTTGAGTGATTTAAATGTAGATCACCTGATGGGACCCCTGTAACGTGATTCCTTGCACGTGCCGCAATGGAACGTAAGGGACGGGGTCTAGAAAAACAACTGCACAGGGGTCAACTTTTAAATTGAGCCAATCATTTGAAAAATATACCCGCTAATTATTTTCTAACCATATTAAACGCAATTGCAAAAGGCATAGTTTGTATTATCTACAAATTAAGTCTTAGGAGTTACAGAGTACAACGCAAAATAAATAAAAGAAGGTGCATTTCAGTTGGTGCAGGTTTTCAAAATTTAAAAACTTGCTTCCGATATGGATGAAAGGATGGTGCAAATTATTGGTGGTACTCATAGGTTAAAATTAAGAAATAAAGGTTTGCAGTGTAATTTATGGGCGACTAATGGGTCCGAGGTCAGAAACTAAATAATGGGCGAGGCGCAGCCGAGCCAGTATTTGAAAGTTCTTTTTCTGGCCGAGGATACATTATGAGCTCATGATGACACTTGCGAACCCTTTATTTCTATTCTATACCTAAAACAGCTTACATTTAATAAGAACAATGCATTGGACAAACCCACTATATGTATTGTATTTAAAGGTTGGATGCCCAAATAAATCTAATCTAAATCTAATTATTATTGCAGAATAGAGGGCAGTAAATGACCCAATCAGAGTGCCTGCATTTTCAAAAGTGGGCAACAGGGTAATAGATAAGGAAATAGTTTGACTGTAGTAGAGTAGTTATAATGTAGGGGGCACCAAAGGACAACGTCCATTGCATTCTTTGTGGGCTGATCTTGATTTGGCAGAGCACTAAAGAGACATGAGGAAATTTCGAAAGAAGCGCCCCAAATTATTTTTTCGAACCCCCCCCCACCCATTGTTTGCATATTGTAATGTTAACCAATGTTATTAGATGACACTGAAGTGAATAAGCAGAATACGCCGTCTTTTCTGTAAAATAAGAGATGATTTACTAATTTTTGCGTGCACGAATCAAAAGCAAAGCAGGGTTTTCTATAGGACGAGTATCATAGCAGGAAAGTACAAAACAAGGTTTGCGGTTTTCTTGACCTATAAACCTTCGAAACGTTATCGGTAGGGGTCTAAAACCAATCAAGGTTCAATTGAGAGAACTTCGTATCCAAAAAACTCTCGCCCTGGCAAATTTCGTGATCCACAGCTCGTCTCCTTACAACCTAAAAAGTTGAAATTTTGAATCATATGAACCATTGGCCTAGTATATATGTGCGCTAATCGCACTCCCTTGAAGGAGACCGTAATTTGTATTTTACTCGTAAACGGCAGAAAATTACAACACAGTGGCCTAAAGGACAGCGTGATACAACATCAAAGAACCGTCAGATCAACATTTTGAGAAATAACCTGTTCTGGGATATCCAAGTAAACCCATAAACCATCAAAACAACAAACCAAAAATGGGGTGGGGTGCTAGGATCTCGAAATACACCTTTAAGAATCAACGTTTCAGGGATTCCTGTCAGGCTGATACATATTTAATCACCCAAAACACAATCTGTACTCGAGATGTGTACAAAGTTTTTTTTCTAGTGTGCGAGCTACCGGACTTATTATGGCTGTGACTGCTGAATGTAGTTAATTTAATGTTACAGGGCGTCTAAAAAAAAAAGCTTAATCATGAAACCAAAGGGTTAATTGGCGGAAATTTTGTGCTGTATCACTATTAATTATCGGTCGCGTTAGCGACAGTATATTATTTGCTTGCGACTCGGGCTCTTTTGTGATCGTTTTTGTTCGCGGATTTCCGTAAATGTAGGGCAATTTCGGCCGGGGAAAATGGTAGGGAAGTACCAAATTACTGTCTGTTGGTGTTTGGCCCCCTGGAAACTTTTGGTTGTAATATTTTCATTTAAGGGGTTTGGTTTGTAAAAAGGGTTATTTGATAAACAATTTGTTTTTTTTTTTTTTACTGGAAATTTTGGTTTGTTTACTGGAAATGGCGTATGTACGAGATCAGATCTCGCTGCTTAAAGGGTGTATCGGGAAACGGCGCTTTCAAGATAGGCGAATATTTTAAATCGCGTTATTTGTAGTGAAAATAAATGTTGCTGCCAAAAAAAAGAAATTAGTGAGGAAATTAAAAATTAGCGACTTTTAAGGTAGGGTAAAAGTGGGTAAGTGGTACATGGTGGAAATAGCAACGGAAACAAAGCTATGGAAAAGTTACACCATTAGCTATGGGCGTAGACCAAATAACAAGCGCATAACAAATTCCGTAGTCCCTTCAAAGGGATGACAAAACCCGGTGTAAAAATTATGATTAAATTAGTAACAGACATAACCGTCTGTTGCCGCCAAATTAAAACTTGCACATTTTCTTAAAAAATTAAATAAAAAGTCCATCAAATTTCTGCATTCATAATATCAAGGACCAATGGATATGTATAAACTTCAGCAAAACCAGTAACAAAGATATTACCATGGGCCCGGTATGCGGAGCCATTGTTATAGCCAGATTTATCACTCCACGCTTCGGGGGGAGTAACAAAATATCCAGTTTACATTATTGATATAGGTCGGGACCATAGTTTTCTTCTGAAAGCGCGGGCTAAATTGAATACAAATGAAGTTAAGCAATAAGTTACGGATTTTTAATTCTGCCATAAGTTGTTAGGTCAAAGCTGCCCCAGCAACATTCGGGCCATGATTATTGTTGTCTTTCTTCCTTTTCGACAAAAGGATGAAAACATGGGACAAATTTAATTAAAACGCACTATAGAAGCTCAAGATTTATTTATTTGGATGAGGATAAGTATTTTGCGCTTACGTCATTAAACAAAACTTCGTCTAAATCGGAGAGGTGGTAACACCTGAGTCTTTTCAACCGGGAGACAATATAACAATTCTCCTGCACCCCAGATGAAAATGAATCTGAAGTGGTTTTTCTACACCTCGCACCGGGCCGGTAATTTGAAATATCTTTAGCTTCCATTTTGCTGAAGTCTATAGCGTATCTATTTGTCACTGATATTGGGGGAATCATTGAGTGACATGTATCATGTGCAAGTTTTTAATTTTGGGGCAACAGACGGTTTATATATTTTTGATACTTATTATGAATGTAACTTGGTTTGCCACTCCTCCCCTGATGGGGACTACGAAAAAAACAAGACGAACATGCCCCACACGTCTATAATTCTTGGTAACTAGCGGTCTCTGACGTGGGGGGGGGGGGTTACGGTTACCTTGAAACAGCTTTTTGACAATGACCAGTGATTGTTACATGTACAGGCCCAAAGTCCGAACCGCACTCTATTTCCCCCAATGATCGCGGTCACGTCATTTTGAATAATCTTTGTAGATGATAGATACTGTATTTCTTAATACCTCTTTCTCTCTCTGAAGATCGGCAGTGTTTACATCGAGAAAACCCCGAATGAGTTGCGGTAAACACGATCGAAACATTACAAAGTCTAAATTTGGCGACGTGCATATGTGTTATTCACTTCCCGTCTAGCTCTATTGATATCTTGGTTATATGGGACTCATCGATGCGGGTCGAATTTTCCTTTGGCCTATTTTTTTTTTTTTTTAACTCCTAATTTTTTTATAATAGGAATTTTTCCCGACGATTTTCACAATTTCATATTTTTGCAAAGACGTTTCGGTTCGTGCTAAATGAATGAACGATTTGCATCACAGTTTTTCCATTTAGCAATTGGTAATTCAATTTCCTAATGTGTATTCTATCGTGAAAAACGGGCGTACGATTCCCGATCTACCCTCAATGTTAGTACATTGGTAACCATTGTTCGAACGAATTTGAACGACCGATAGCAGAATTATGTTTTCTTTTAATTTCTTCTGTTCGTTCGAATTCGCTATATGTGCAACCGATTCCGCCCTTCATGTTGTGTTGATATTTTGGTCTACGTCCATGATACCTCGTATGAGAGTACACTGTAAAAATATTGGCCATTTAAGAGTAGGTTTACTCGCAGCCAATTCTGCCAAAAAAATACCAAAAAAAATTACGTATCTTCACGTCCAAATTGCACTTTAAACATACGCATTTAATGAGTAATTACGCGATGTGACCTGTGTAAGAGAAGAACAATGCACTGACGAACCCCCGAAACAAGTAGGCCTATCCACAAATTTCACCATTTTTTTTGTCAATCCATTAGCCTGTCATTGACATTTTAGTATTTGTAAATATATCACATCACAACTGTAAATATATTGGAATGTTAATGGTACTTGTAAGGATGTACATGTTCCCATTTTTTAATTGGTCAAATATACATGCCTTGTCTACGCATGTCATGTCCCCTTCTCATTTATTGTTTTGAAAAACATAAATAAAGGAATGATAGTTAACAACTAAAGTGGCTTAAATTACACACACACACTACCCACGTGCACACACGTACTCGCGCGCAACACACTCGCCATAACGCCAGACATACATACACACACACACAAATGATAATTGTCAAAGCCTTTATCATTGGCTCAATTTTGTAATTGATGGTCGCATTGGTAAATTCAAATGATCATAAAGAAAAGATATTCGTTTATCATGTCACAATGGCACATTGATATGCCGCTAAATAGATTGCACACCCTTGAACTTGGCAACGCATACATCAACCAAAGGACTAAGCATGTATTTTGTAATCCATAAATGACGCGGCATCATTGAATGAGAAATGAAATCGAATGTTACTTGGTGAAAATTGAAAACAGTAATACGTTATTCTAAAAATAAGCGCGAAATGGAATATCATGCACATTTTCCGAATCGTCGGGAAAACATATATTTTTTGTTTAAATTGTACTTTAGAATGTTTAATTGTTTGGGTGTAGATAGATGTTTTTTTCCGCATATGAACCATCAAAAAGTCTTAGCTATACACTGCAAAACTGGGGTGTTACTTTAACACCATGGGTGTTTAATTTTAACTCCCTCCTGTAATCAATAGGGGACTGCACCCACAGGTATTAGATTTACACCATTGCCGGTGTTAATCCACCATGATAGTGTTATATTAAGACAAAATTTGGTGTTACTATGACACTGCTTGGTGTTAATTTTACACTACATTCGGTGTTAATTATATTTTAAACACTGCCGTGTGCCAAATTGACACTACTGTTAATTTAATAACGTCTCCTGAATCATACGGCGCACCTCTAGTGTTAACTAACACCAAATTTGGTTGTTAACATTTATATTTGTAACGCTGTGATACTTTAGTAGAAATGTTTTGATTTTGTATTTTTGTGCTTCTATTGTAACTGCTTGCACCCTAATAAATCATAGGCAGATCACCAAAATACATAATGAAAATTATGCAACAACACCGAGCGGCGTTAATACTAAATTTCAACACAGACACTAACACCAAACCAGCTTGACACGCGCCTTGGTTTTTAACATTTCCAGTTTTTTTTGCAGTGTAGACCTAAACATATCAAAGATTAAGACAAAATAAAAAGGAATAAATAACATAAATGGAATTAAATAAATACAAAATCAGTTAAAAACAAAATAAAAATTAAATAAAAGAGAAAACTCAATAAATAACAGATGAGAAAATAATAAATTCAAAATTAAAAAGAAAGAATACAAATCGTTATACACAAGAATTATCATTAAAAAAAATCGTAAAAATAAAAAAGCAATAAACTAATAAAAAAAGAGTACAAATGCAAATGATTAAAATAAAAATAAATGGTCAAGAGTAAAACAAAATCTGTACAATTGTTTGGGTGTAGGAGAGATTGTAGGAGAGCTTTTTTTTCGCACATGGGCGTCAGAAACAGTCGTACTATAGGCCTAAAGTGTGGGGTTTTTTAGGAATTCCCCTTTGGGTTGATTTTTGTATTTCTTGTTTAATTGTATTTTTAAATATATGTTTGGGTGTAGGAGAGAGGTTTTTTTGGCATAGGCACTCAGAGAAGTCGTACACGGCCCAAGCATGACAACTGAACTTCAACAAATAACAATGAATACAATAACCTCAATTGCCTGCACATGAACATAACATACAAACAAAATGAATGACATCCATACACCCAAAACTGGCCTGACCTACATACAAAGCAGTTCCAAACTTAAACGTTTAAAAAAATAAAATTTAAAACGAAAAATACTAACAAAATAAATAGAGAGAAAATGAGTAAATAATTATAAACAATAAAAAATATGAAAAAAACAAATTATAAATAAAAAATTAAAATACAAACAAATATATAGAAATAAAAATCAACCTAAAAGTTATAAAAAGATTATCGTTTAAAAAAAACTGAATTAAAATAAACAAATTAGAGATGACTAAATAAGTAAAATAAAAAACTAAATAGAAATAATGAAATGAAGACATATACAATTACATAAATTAAAAACAAAATAAACATATGATAAAAATATATATCCATTATAAATTAAAAATTCAAAATAAAACAAAGAAAGAATCAATAAAAAAAAACAAAGGAAATTGTCGAGAATGAAGTGGCCTCATTTAAACCCATAGCGTTGTCAAGAAAGAAAACTTACCAGCTTCAAGCGTCTTACGGGAGTTCTATCTCAACCAATTAAGTGGCTTTTACTTACAAGCAAGGGGGTAAATGAAAGAAGCAGGACCGTAGGCGACAAAAACGTAA
>JAMKCH010051950.1:0-10196 GCA_023653785.1 Ophioderma brevispina | reverse complement strand
TGAGGAAAATCTAAATTTCGTGAGTGAATTGGGGGGGGGGGGATTAAAAAAAACTAAATATTTAAAATTTAAAACATACTATTCAGCAGTGATGGAGAGTTGTTTCTCTTGCTAATGGGGAAAATGTGTATTTGTGTTTTGATCGCAAAAAATGATGTTATTTCTCTACCCGGTGGCGGTGCGAATGTCACGCTTGGCTAGTCATCATGCTATCTCTTGCTAGTCCCACCACGACCAGTGACACTGGCTGCCATGATCCTGCCATTGGAAGTCGATGTCAATTAAATTCACATTGTAGTGGATGGAGCAAAATTTTCACCTCATTTTTCTCTCAGTGAAAATGATGAAAGCCACTGCATAATTACGCACATAGCCCATGCCTGCCATGCATGTGATCATTGCTATGTAATTGTAAGGAGAACACGTTTGTGTTTACAATCTTATAACGACTTGTTGCCATAGTAACCTTCTTTCCAAGGAACTGTACTTGCCCTAACTTCTTATGTTTATACCATCTGTTACTCTTGACCTTTACCCTGGTCTTATACAAGTGCAGATTGGCTAGTTTGCAACGTGGCATTAAACTTGAGAGTCTCTCCCTACATGCTTTGTGTTTGTGTTTCTTCAAACGTTCTAACAAGGATATAAACAACATGCAGGTACTAGCTTGACATTCATATCCCCGTAATAGCAAGGTAATTTTATAGAAAGGCATGTCGTGACTAGCCGCTCCTCCGATTTTGATTACTGCTCCCAACCACTAGCCGATGTTTGCTCTGGCTTTTTTCCGCTACGATATCCCCCGCTGTTTAGTAGAGATAGTAGGCTACTATCTCCACTAAACAGACGGACGACGTGCACAACGCTCCGGAATAGACTCTATCCCACCTTGTCCCACAGTGACTACATCTATAAAAGGCTGACTCATAATATCCCGATGAGGGTCACCCTCATTTTTTCAAACAAGTCCGTATACTAATCATCGATGTCTAAATCTATCTAACGCCACAGCCCGCAGCCGAGATCATTCACCATGTAGTTATCCAGTAACTGAACCAGAGGGTCGCCATTATCTTAACACTGTACATTATCATTGAACGGCTCTCTGGTTTCAGAACGGAGCCATTGCAGAGATGAACAATAATAAAACCATATTTCCTCCTCAATTTACAACAAAAAAAGCAAGTTCCCTGAAAATTTCTATGATACGAAGCATCTCACATACCTTCTCTTCCATATGCTTCAGTTTCAAGGCTTGAAAAAAGCAACAAATAACAATTTTGGACGAATTTATGGGAAACCAAGGCAGAATCCACATTTTTCCTTCTAAGTCCCAACCGGTGAGCAAACAGGTTAAAGGTCACACCCTGGTCATACAGGGTCATACAACGTGACAAAAAAACTTACGAGTATGTTTGGGGGGGTATTGTTTTGGAGTGTTTGAACGCGACTTAAAACGTGTTCGCTGGGGTGTCGGGCCAGGACATTGTGAACGCACGGTAGTATCACGGGGCCGTCGTTTTATATGAATATAAATCAAGATTTTTTGGTGCTATTTTGGAGCAGAGAAGTAGTAAAATGATATCTTTTCTTGAATGGACGAAAGGAGGGTAATATTTTTTTTAAAACAAGAACTATTTTTGGGGGCACTCACATTTAAATAAACAGTTTTTGTTGGTTTGCTCATGTCATAATATCCATTGCCCAGGTAGCTAGATCTATCCCCCGGCTTATTGCTTTTGAAAGGAAAATCTTAAATGTCACTGGAGATGAGAAGAAAATAATATTAATCAAAAGCAATTTTTAAAACAGTTAGGTTTACTGTTAGTTGTAGGTTTCCACAAAAACATTAAAAAAGTCGATCCATCCATCAATTTCCCGCTACTTTTTTGCTTTCTAAAAAAACAAAGTGGTATAATATACTTTTGGACATAAAAAGTGGGTCTCTGGAACTGAAATTGCTCTAAATGAGGCCTTAGAGGCGGCACTAACCCATACGTCATCCCGATGTGAGAACCCCCCCCCCCCCGAGAAACCAGTGCTTACGGAGAAGGATCCAATTTGTCCCCTCAGAAAATTCTTTGTCCTTACCCCACCCCACCACCCGCCCATTTGTAAAGGTCTGGTTAATTGTTATGCCACTGTTGTTATAACTATCAGATCCGGCAACTGCCATTTTGAAAGTTTATTTATAGTACAAAATAGTGCGAAAATCACAAATACCTTGCGCGATCTGATGACGATTCGCCCGAAAATTTCTTTCGTAACGGCTTGTAAAATATCACGTTAATACTAACTACGAACGTCCCATCCCGCTCCATACACGTTCAATCACTCCAAACAAAACAATGAGCGCGTTCCTTTTTTAAGTTCAATACGCCCGTGGGATGCTCTAGCTACCGACAATCAAAGGTCAAAATTGATGTCAACATCTGAGTGAAAACTTCTCTCGGGTATCTGGAAGGCCCTTATTTTTTTACAAAAAAATTTAATCGCCCTGGAAGACCTATCAAAAAATGAATGGTACAAGTTTGTATGGACGTTCTAGAGCCACACCAGTGGAGTGTTTTTGGACCAATAAGTTTTTTTAGGTAAGTGTACAGCATATGAAAAGGCGTGCACTTCGGAAATTTCGCTGTTCAGGTTATATGTACTTTCCCCGTTTACAGCGGTACCAAACCAAGGTCAGTATATGATACGAGTATGTAAAAAGATAATTTGACCTCTGGTTTTTGTTACCAGAAACAATTCACCATGTACGCCATGTCCCCGTTTGTTCATTACCCTTTAAGTTCCTCAAGGGGGGTTCCATAGTCCAACATTTGATTTTTTTTTTGCGATTTCTTCTTCTGGTTACGCAATCAATTTTTTTCAAGGAGTTTTTGCCTAATTGTCAGATTTATGAATACGCTTCTCCTGATACAAAAATTTAATCGCGACCACGGCTTCATTAGAATACTTAGTTGGTCCCTAGGACCCCCCCCCCCTTGGGCACTAACAGACAGTGAAAAAATCAATAATTTTACTACTTAAAAAATGAAAGTATTAAATCTTGGGATTTTCATTTTTGCTTAGATAATATATACCTTAGGAGGTAATTAATTATACTACAATCAATAACCATTTCATACTGATCGCATCAATTTTTATTTTGTCATGCCGTGCTCTTAACTTATAGTCTAATGGGAAAAATAAGGGCGATTTTTAAGTTTTTTGAGGAAAAATACAGATGGTATAAATTTAGAAGCATATTTTGGGCAATGATATTTTAATTGGTTATTCTATAGTAGATATAATGAATTATTAGGGGTTGGTTCAAACCTTCTATTGAGTTGCTTAGGATAGAAATGTGCGAACCCACTCTTTTTCGAAGAGTTACAATTTCAATTGGCGATAGGTGAAAGGTCGGATTTTCATTTTTATTGTGGTACATGTGGTTTTACGTGACCCCATTGTGTAGTGGTCATGACAAACTCCCACGGGAAAGGTGGTTATCTGGTTGGTCCCTAGAACCCCCCCCCCCCTTGGGCACTAACGGAAGGTTTTTAGCTTGGGCACTTATTGTTTAAGGTTTGGTGGGGGATGTCATATGGATCCTGTTGAATGTCTCGAGCAATCAAATCAATTTAGTTAAAGGTCTACGACTCCTGTTTTTGGCTGGTAACACTTCCACAGTGACATCTGAGACTACTTGATTCAATCGCACGATGCCGTGACCAGCATCGTGCAACGGCGTTGGGGCAATCAGAAGATGAAATGGAGGGATATCTCCATATATCTGTGCTTTAATTGGTCTTGTGCTCACGCCAGTGTATGTGTCGTACTCGCATAGAAGCTTGGTGTAGGTGCAATCCAGTCTATCCTCCTGGCTCTTTCTTCATGCATGGTCAAGGTCTCAGATCCATATAAGAGGATACCCTCTACACATGCTCTAAAAGAATTTCAGCTTGGTTGAATTGGAGCTACCAGATTGCCATAAGTGGTGTAGTTTATATGCATGGCATTCCAAGCTTGTCCTTTGCGTGAACAGTAAAGTCTTTCTGCTTTCTGTCTGCAACATAGGACCTAGTACTTGACGTCCTTGACCTCTTCGAGTTGGCTACCATCTGTATTGCAGATAGGTTTATGATCAAAGCTTCTTCCTCATTGACAGTCATATATTCAGTCTAGTCTTGGCATTTAGATGTAGGCCGACTTTGGCTGCAGCATTCTCAGTGAATGTGAGTAGATCTTGTTGGGCACCAGATATCAGATCAGCTGTTAGAGCTAGATCATCCTGTTCTGCGTGCAAGGTCTGTGAGATACTGCCTTTGGTGACGTCTAGAATGCTTGGGTTTGATGGTGATCCTTTGTCGTTCATGATGTCAAGACTCTGTCTTAGGATGTAATCAACCACGTAAAGAGATAGAGAGCAAAGGTATCTCCTTGGAGGATTCCAGTAGTTGTTAGGAACTCCTTTGTGGGCCCATCCCTGGTCTGCACAAAGCTTTATGGGTTATCATACATGATGGTAAATTGCTTTGGCATCCTCATCTGGGACACCGTAGTTGGCGAGAATATCAGCATTACATCCCTGTTTACACTGTCAAAGCCTTGAAAAAATCTACAACACAATTGAGCTTTTCTCTGGAAATTCTCAACTCGTCTATGATCCTTCGAGGGCAAGTATCTGAGTAGTGTTGATCTGCCTTTTTCGAAAACCATTCTGGTTCCGTCTGAGGTGGGATCTATGTGCGGATTGATTCTGTTGAGCAGCCTGGAGTTGTAGATCTCGAGGCAGTGGTGACAGTGTGTTCCTCTGTAGTTTTGGGGTTGTTTATGTCGCTTTCTTTTGGTAGAGGAATGATGTTTGAAAAGCAGCTGGTTTGTTTTCCTCCCATGTAGGGTGGTTTGTTACAAAATTCTAACATTGTCCATGGCATAGTGGATTCTTCCAGACTACGCAGAATGTTGTAGGGACCAGTGTCTTGGTGTTGTTCAGTTTCTTCGGCATGATCTAAGCCTCCTCATAGTGAAAGGTCCATCTGGATGGGTGTCTGCTATCTTGGATTGAAGAAAGGTTTCATCAAGGTAGTGTTTATTCTGAACTGGCTTGCCAAGTAGAAAACTAAAGTGCTGAAACCACATTTCAAATAGAAAAAGAGGAGGGACCTTCTCCTTTCCTTTTTTTTTCCCCTTTTCTTCTTCTCGTTTGCGGTTGCCTTCTATTTGGTCCTCCCCCAGGCCTACCAGGCAGCAGCATGCTTGTTTTCAGATGTAGAGCACAGTGCTTCAGCCTTACTTACATGCTCCTCAAGCACCACATTGTAGCATCAATCAAGTGCAGGTTTAGCAGCATAAGGTTCTGCTTGTAGCTTTGGTGGATTTAGTACGGTGCTTCTTTCTTGTCTGCAGACTTCTGTTTTTTCTCTGCTTTGCTGACTTTATCTTTGAGGCAAAGCAGTATGTCTTTCTTCTTTCTTCTAGTAGCACTCCAATGCCATTTTCTTTGTTGGCGAAGTGAGGACATCATATCCTGCGCTGGATTTTTGCTCCACTATCAAAAGAGTGTTGACCTTTATGTAACTGCTACGTATACTGCTCACAGCTTGTAATCCCCCCTACCTTCCTCCAGTCAATTGTTTTTCATGGGATCTCTGGGAGGGGGTTTACTCGACGATAACTTATCTGGCTCCTGCAAGAGACAATTCTGTGATTAGACTTACAGCTTTAAAAGTTTTGTAGGCTCTTGAGTTCTTATGCTGTTACTCCACTTCTTCCTTCTGCCAGAATATTCCAGTTTTGGAAAGTTCTCTCCATTGGGGCCTGGGTGTGCCACATCTACCTGCTTGATTTTGGAATTTTGGTATTAGTGGCAACAAGTTTAAATTGTTCCCATGAAGTCCTTCATGTACATTCCATTTCTGTTAGACTCGTTTGTTTCAAGTGACAGCCGCGTCGCAGGCCCAAGCTTATCGTTGTAATCTCCAGGGATGTACAAAGATTATGGTCTGGAACTGTCCTGGTGCCAGTGGAAAGTTCATGGTAAAAGTAGCTGGGCAGTTTCTTCGGGAATAGTCGTTGTGGGGGCTGTAAAAGCAAATGACTATTGTTTCAGGATTAAACGTCAGTGTAAGCTTCAAAGATGCGCTCATTAAAGTTTGACAAGTTTGGCACAATGACTTTGAGAGCCTTTGTGATAAAGAACCCCCACAACTCCTGTAGCTGCATTTCTCGTGTTCTTCCAGCAGAGGCTGTCTAAGGCATATCTATGGATATTGCTCCTGTAGTGAGGTTCACTGTGTCAGCGGTGGTTCTTGTATGCAGATGACATGTATCATACGTTTGCGTCATGTACAGTTCTTTTCTTGGCTGTTGTTGACGTTTCGGACATTAAATGTACTGATGATGAAAGCATTTTTGCGCTAACAAAAGTTGTCCTTGCATCCTTTGTCCATATCAGGGTTGACGTTCCAGTAGGCTTTAGGACAACCCATCATCCGAATTGGTAAGACCCAATGTTGACTCAGAATGCACAGACTTTAATCAGGGGCTTTAACCCTGGTCTACGTTGTGCAGCTATCATCTTGTCCATTAGCTAAATAGTAGCTGGGTTCGCCATGCCTCTCCAGCACCCTTTTCTGTTGGGGAAGGTCCCTTAGTAGTCTAGTTCCGAACTAGATCTTTGGTTTTGACTGGATCTACCGTCCACAATGTTTTTTGATGGTTTCTATCTCTTCAAGACCTGATTCAGGATCTGGCATGATGCCACTGCAGCACCTTGCATGTTGAAATATTCAAGATGGCCCGCCAGATGGGCCTCGCACGACATATAGAAAAGGTCATATCTCAGCTCCTTGAGCTGCTATGAGGTTGATTTTGGTGCTTTTTTTTAAAAAAACAGTAAATCTACGAAATTCATTTTTATTTTCCTCTTCCTTCATTGAAATATTTTGTTTTACATTGAAATTCAAAAATGGCCGCCAAATAGCCTCTACGACGACAAAATGTTTGTGTCTCAGGTCCAACTAATGAGAACACCTTTGTATAATACTTTGGGTTTTAGGTTAATGAATGCATATTTTTCCAACCTTGGAGTTGAAAATTCTCTCGACTAGAATCCATATGTCCTCCAGGATCACGCCAAAATATGTAATCGACCATAACATTTTTTTTGTTTTGGGGGGTTTGAAATGAGGAAGACGAGCTAAATTGGTGTGTTTATTTGTTTCCAAATATAAGTATTTGGTTCATACATATTCTGAAAATAATTTTTAAAATCAAAATCCTTTTTAAATAAGCTTAGGACACAAATGCTGCTGCAATATAATAGCGACCATATTTATCTGGCCTGAAGGTTTCTACAGTTCCTTGACAAAGGAAGTGGTTACAATGGCTGTCAGTAAGAAACGGGTCAAGATAGGATCTGCTTCTACCTTTGACACATAACTCATCTTCTCCAGGGTGTTGGGTTTAATGACATCACGTGACATAGATGTGAAAGACATTTTTCGTTATGAGTTGGCTCCAATACCCACATCAATGTTCGAAGATAGTGGTGCTATGCGTATAACAAACTTCAGGTTGAACAATCAGCCCGAACTTTGCAAAGGCCAGAGGTCGTCGTTGTCGACGGATGCGCTATTCTTTGGATAATGCACTGGCCAGCCACAGGGCCTGTACAGAATTTCGTCGATGGCTTTCTGAAATACATCATGGGCAAATTGAGTCAAGCAGACGTGTATCTTGTATTCGACCGCTACTATGATTACAGCATCAAGGGTACTAGAAGTGATCGTGCTGGTCAGCAGGCAAGTAGGTGTCACCAACTCGGTCCAAATACCCCTCTACCACCTCAGCAGGTCGCCCTTAATGTTACTGGGAACAAAATTCAGATTATCGACCTGATTTGCCAACATCTGTTAGATCAAGTGAAGAACCTACAAGCCTCCAATACTACAAATTACCACAGACTTGTAGTGACAGGATCCAGCCTTGTTCCTTATCAAGTCAACATGGGGGTTGTGATACAGCGTACTGACCTCAAAACAAGTCACGAAGAGGCTGATGTTATCATGCCCCAACAAGTCGTAGCTGTTGCCAATCAGGGGATCAGTTGCATCAAAGTAATCTGTGATGACACTGATGTTTTCATCTTACTGTTGTACTTCTACATTCTCAGTAAGCTCACTTGTCATCTCTTGATGGAAGGTACCAGCTCCCAGCGTACCATGATAGACATTGGAGCAACTGCCAAGAAGCATGCAGAGATAGTGCCACAACTGCTCGCAGCTCATGCTTTGTCCGGTTGCGATACCGTAGCTCACATGTGGGGGATTGACAAAGCAAATGTAGTTAAAGGTTTATTTAAAGGCTTTAAACTTGATAAGCTCGGCACTATCGATGCCCAGATGGATGATGTCATTTCAGAAGCTACTACATTTGTTGCAGCTTGCTATGGGAGCAAAGCCAAAGGGACAATGTCTGACGTCCGATATGATATATGGTTGTCAAAAGTTTCAACATCATCGAAGCTAAAAGCCTTGCCACCAACTACACAAGCATTCGCAGAGAATGTCAAGCGTGCCCATTTACAGGTATGTATTTGGAAGGCATCGTTAAATGAAAACCCACCCCGCTTGGATGACATGGCAAACATGGTTGGGCTCACAGACAACCAACAAGTCTCTTCCTGTGACAGTATCAAGGTTGATGTTTTTCCACCAACACTCCAGAGATACAGAAACTGATTCAGTGTGATGATCCGCTGTCCTCCATGTCCAACAGGAAACTGGCAGATGCTCTTCTGCCCACTTGCTTGCACTATTTTTAGCTTTTTTTTGGAATTAGATAGGTAACTGTCAAAATAGATGGACGAGCACGTCGGCGAGGAAGAGCAAGAGAGGGCGAAGAGGAGAACGAAGAATAAGTGACAATTGTGGTTCATTTAATGTTGAGTACTCAGATTGAGGCGTTGAGTATTATTGAAATATATGACGTCACGTAAAAATGCTAACCTTCCATCACACACCCAGATAAGTTAGGGTTTGATTTACAGTTAGAACACACGGTCAACGTACACTTATTGCCCACTGAACTCACCTTCACAGCTGTTGAGAGCGACTCTTCCAAAGCTTGGATGAACTCACTCTTACACGCGGAAAACCACCTGCGTGCAATCCATCCAAGACACAGATGTGTGCTTCCATCTACGCAACCGGAAGCCAAAGTCAGCTTAATTACCTGGTCTGGTTATACCCCTTGAGCCACTGTTGATTAACCCTGTCTACCTAGGAGTTGCCTTGACCGCAATCTCTCTTATAACCCACATCAAGAACGAAGAGTAAAGTATGTTCACAGCAATAATATCTTGAACAAACTCCACTGGCACAAGATGGGGTGGCTGCCCACATACACTAAGATCGATGGCACTTTGCCGTGTATGGGAAAGATCAACCCACACCAAAAGCTTGATTCAACATTAAATGCTTCCTGCCGGCTTATCACAGGCTGCCTCCGTCCAACACCACGGAGAACTTATACATCCTAGCAGTAATTGCTGCCACAGACATCCGTCGTAGTGTAACGAGCATGCAAGAGCGTTTAACTGTCAAGTATCTAAAGTGAAGTACCCTATGTCGGACATAGACCTGCTGCCTAACGCCTTAAATCCAGAGAGAGTTTTCTTAAACAAATTCCACCATCTTGAATCAGTCTCTAAAGAGTATAAGAGAGTCGCTTTGTGAGACGAAGACTTGCTGTCCAACCACGTAACATCTTTGGTATGAACCTGGTGAGCATCTTCCACCTGCAAGAATTCATTGATGCAGTCAGACGTTGTACCATCTCCGGCTGGATCATATTTGGAATCATTGTGTTTGGACACGATAAGAAGAAGAAGGGCACTGAACACTCTTTCTGTTCTTCATATTATCTCATTCTAGTAGTATGGTCAACGCCATTTTGAATTTAATAGGCATTTCATCAACCAGTTGTTATTTTCTATATAGACAGAGGGTTTCATGTAAACTAAAGACATGATCATTTTTGCCCACCCAAAAATCTACTTAAAACCACAAAAAAATCTCAAGGCTACTCAAAGCTGAGATACCACTTTCTGTATGTTGTGGTGGGCTTTGTCGGCCTTTTGGCTGCCATCTTGAATTCAATATAACAAAGGATGCAGGTGTTGATATTGACTGGAATTCTTCGTTGAC
>JAMKCH010051949.1:0-18800 GCA_023653785.1 Ophioderma brevispina | reverse complement strand
AAGATACAAAATCGATTTTTTTGTTCTTTTCATTTTTTAATAAGAAAAAAAAACCCACCCTATTTCCGGAGGGGGGATTATATTACAGAACAAAAGGGAGATTCTTTCTAGATCTTGGGGCCCATTTTTCAAGGTCTTCGTTGGGCACGGGGGAAGAGGGTTAAAACCAAAAAAACCAGTGATCAATTCTTGAACTTGGGGGGACCTTTTTCGGTATGTTAGCCAAACCCACCACGGGTTAAAAAAATTTTTGTGCTTTGTGCAATTCACTTTGTTCTCTTGGAAAAAAAATAAGCCGTTCTCGTTTGTTTTTTTTTCGCCATGGATTTAAAGGCCATGTTTCAGGTGTTTTATATTGGAACGCTTTGGTTTATGCAGGAAACCACTCTAAAAGTGACTCAGTCTGGTTGATCGATTCGCAGGAAACAATTGATGACATCGACAGCCAACCACAATGCACTCTTGTTAAAATCGATAGGAAGTTGCTCTCGTGCATACACTGGAAATCCCCCAATTGCAAGTCTCTCCTATCCCCCCCCCCCCGCATGAAATGAAAAAAACCGTCAGGGGAGTCTCCCCAATTAAAGAATAGTGGCATTAGAGACTCTCTCTATTCCTGTAGATTGCTCTCCAGTCGTAACTCTACTACAGTACGGCCAGATTTCTTGATTAGTTACACGTGTATTTACAAATAATTGTATTTACAATTTGATAAAAACTAGGTAAATAATCCTTATATAGACATATTAAGCAAATCCCAATTTTCTAGCTTGAGATAAATTCCAATGCAGAAATAAGAAATACACAAAAATCGATCCCACAAGAGTACCGATCATACCGATTGATATTCGGAGGCATTAGTACTTTACAGGCGTACCAATCGATTACAACATAAAACATTCTGCGTTTCATAGGATAAACCATCGTCAACAAATACAACTTATTTGCAAATTATTGTAAGAATTAAAACAAAAATGTTTTAATTTTTTAACATGTAGGGCGTGGACGAATTGGTACAAGGAGGATAATGGTTTTTTATCGGACGAATTGGTATCACCGGGACGAATTGATACCTGGACGAATTGGTATCTTGGACGGAATGGGTACTTGGACGAATTGGTACCTGGGATCGAATTGGGTGAACGAATTGGTTTTGGGAACGGAATTGACCTGCTTCCTTCGTGGTGTTCTTGTTCTTTCTTGAACCCAATTGCAACCGAACAATTTCTATTTAAAAAGAGCTGTGCGAAAAATAAATAGAGAACCCAAATCCAATCAATTTAGCCAAGCTCTTGGGGTGATGATCGACCTGGGAAGGGACCGGCAGAATAAAGTGAGGGAGGGATGGAGGGATGGGAGGGGAGGTATTTATTTATTTATTTATTTATTTATTTATTTATTATTTAATTATTTATTTATATTTAGTTATTAATTATTTATGTATTTATTTTATATTTTAGATTAATTATTTAGTTAGTTGATTTCACATCATTATTTGTAGTTGTTAATTATGTTAGCATCTTTTATTGTATTATTAAAACCGTTATCATTTAGGCCTACTTTATTATTATTATCATTCATTTAGGATTAGTCCACACGGGTTTGCGGACTTCACGATCGCTAGCGGATACCTAGCTTATCCGTTGGTACCAAAAATAACACAATAGATGCTTTATCAGGGAAAATCTGTGGCAATTTCAACTCCCCTCCATTGAAGGTATTTGAAAAATGACTGTTGGCGAGCGGCCCTAAATTTTTTTTTTTTTAATTATGTAGGCCTACGTCTGTTGATAATATCAAAAAATATTAGAAATGTGAGTTGTGACTAGTTTGTTGTTAATATTCTAGTTAAAACTATCCTCCAAACGCGAAACCATATGTAGGCCTATTCCTGAGAGCTCTTTTTTGAGCAACGATTTATTCCTTATTAAAGCCCAATGCAATTATAACAATCGCGTGCTTATTATGGAACCCGTTTGTTAAAGATTGCCACATCATCATAATTTGTGTGTGTACGTTGTGTGTGGGTGTGTGTGTGTGTGGTGGGTGCGTGTAAAGATTTGAGTTGGTCATATTGTTGGTGGTGCGTGTGGCATGTACTTGTATTATATAATTTGTGTTTGTATGTTACATGTGTGTGTATATTATATGCTTGTGCACACCGTGAACATTGTAAGACATAGCTCAATAATATCCAACTGTGTGTTGTGTGTATAGGGGAGACCGGGGCCGGTTGCAACACGGGGCACGCTGCCACAATACCATACCCCGCTCATGCCACTAGCAGAAAGTGACTCCAAAGCTGCTCTCACATATGTTGCGCCCCTCCCTAATGCATGTACCTGCCTAACTAATCGGCGGCTGCTACGCCAGGGGTTGAAATATCTCAAATAAACTGTTTTTTGCGGCACCTAAGTCGAAATGAGAACAATGAGAAACTTTTTTGTTTTATGTGCAGGTTAAACGCTTGAGAGAAGCTGTGTAGTTTGGCGAAGGAATGACTGATTTTGGTTCCATCACCTAAAGTTTGTAGATTTGTACTTACGACTTGGGTAGGGGGTTGCCAGGCATGGCTGCCATGATCGGTAATTGCAACCAGCTTTTTGCAACTGAACCCTATATATTTCCATGGTGTTAAACCAATGATAAAATAGGATTTTAGGGGTTTTTTTAAATCTCTGAAATGAAGATTTTAAAGTTGTCCTGTATGAATCTTTTTAAGGTGCGAAGGTGCCACTATTAGTGGTTTATTAGACACTAAAAGATGTCTACTACTTGGTATTTTGCAACAGAAATGTCTTAAAAGGTGAAAACAAAAGTGAAGTTTTATTTCTTTCATTTCAATAGTATAGGTACATAGGCTGAATTTCGTATTTTGCTCAGATACGAATTAGATTCCTCACATTTTTGTACCACTACATTTTTCGCTTAATACCTTTCAGATGGGGGGATACTATTGACGAAAAGCTTTGCTCAGTTCACACTCAGGTTTTTCGAATTTGTTCGTGAACCGATATTGTGAATCTCATCGTTGTTGCAGCCTTAAAAAAATCATTAATAGGTCCTAATGCCTATTGTCATGATAATGACATAGGCCCCGGTCATAGGCCCTAGTTAATGAATTTAAACTGTATTAATCTGAACAATTCAAAAGACACTGACTTTAAGTTCAAAAGTTTTTGAAATGATCAATTTAAAAGTTATTTTTAATTTTATGAAAATGAAGTTTTGTAAAGGAAGTTTTATAATGTAGCTTTTTAAAGATTTATTTCATGGTAAAGAACTAAGTCGTTTTACATAATTTTGCTTCCTTTTAGTTCCCGTTATATTTTTTTTTCGTTCCCTTTTTTAATTTTGTGTTTATAAAGGCTCACTTTAATTTAGTGCTTTAGTCATCACTATTGGGCTCTTTGGCTGTGCTTTTTTTAATTACCAAATGTTAGAAATATACATGAAAAAAAAAGGAGTGTTGATGTGAACATTTACTGATAGTGACTTCGAAAAAATGACTGATTAGTGACCCTGGAAAATGTTATTTAGAATTTAAAATGATTGCCACATTTTCATCTCAATAAATACAAATTAGTGCAAACTCTCAAATGAATGTTATTCAAAAAAAAGGAGCCCCTCAGTTTGTTGCATTGATTACTTTCCTTACAGATGCAATGTGCATGTCTAAAGTCAGATTTTTTTTTTTAGCACAGGCCTACACTAATTGTAAGTAACATTCCTGGCATTTGTCAGCATTAATGAGCAATAGTAATTAGTGTGAGTTGGCCTTATAACATGTAGGAAAACCTTTTCTCTCTTCACTCTCTGCAAGTGTTAATCATTGATATTAATGTTAAGATCTTTCTTCACAATTAGGCCTATGGTTAAAATTTCTTTAATACTCTTATAACTTTTCTTTAATATTCTTAGAAGTCTCTCCACATTTGTATTAAGCATTTTCTTTAAACTGTATGTCGCCTATGTTATCATTTATTGTGTCACTGTGAGATAGAATACACAGTATTGCACAAAGCATATTAAATACACACGTTATTTTATACATGCCAATTATGACAAAGTAATGCATTATTTAAGAAGCACTGCATTTTGACTTGTAACAAAAGATTCAGGTGAAAAGGTGTTCTATTTCGAAAGCGCTGTTTGCCGAGCTGCTAATGTGTTATTGTGATTGTGATATTGTGTTTGCCATTTTAATGATGACTATCGATCATAAATGGAATACTTTGTGTTTTTTTTTTTTCTTTATTGACTGTGTTTAATTGCCCTGCCCCACACTAGTGTTGCAACTGACCCCTTGGTATGGGGCACCCGTTGCACACCTTGACACCACGGTTTTTAAATATCACAGCTCAAAAACTACATGCCTGTTAGACTCAAACCCAGCTCAAAATACAGCTGACATATGACCCTTTCAATGGAATTATTGGTTACCTTTAAACAAATAAGTCTAGTACTACAATCATTTGGAAGAAAATTGTTGCAAACCACCGGCCCCGGCCCCGGTCTCCCCTATGTTGTATACCAGCAAGATAATGCCCACTTAAGGCCTATGGCGTGCACACCCGCAGAGTTAATAAACGCGCCATAAACGCGGTGAAGGATAAAACCCAATTCAATAACACCGCATAATGCATATACGACACGTGTATTAACAACACGCCCTAATACCCCCCACACAACAAAGACCAAACGAACAAACAAACAAACAACGCAAACACACACAAACGTTACAACGCACACCATAACGTTGAACACAAACGATGTGTGTACAACACAGCGATATAACACACACAGTGGTATGCCGCAAGATATGTTAATTGGTTGGCAGGGCACAAGGTTAAAATAAATTAATATTCATCGCAATGTATAATCGGTAAACCAATAGCAGACGTCGTTAGATCTATAAGTTGTACGACGTGCTGTTCATATAGTACGCGACTTTTTCTTTCATGTAACTGCTCAAGCGTACCACCGTAATGATTAATATGAGGCAGGTAGAACCTGAGAGCGAGCGCTCAATAAACTTCATTCTATCACATTTGCCATAGAAAAATGCATGCAGAATTCCAAAATTACCGTTTGGAAATCCCAATCAAATCCAGCAGTCGTGTCCGGCCCCCTTTGTTCAAGTCGTAGGTATTCTTTCGAGGTGCACAACACATAGAGCTAAATCTTGCCAAAATGTGCTCAAATATTAGCATCAATACTCAGAATTTTTTCCTCGTGAGTACGACTACTGCTGTGATAAATTTGCCGTAAGATAACCAGCTCTGACGACATGAAAAAATTTCAGATTTTTCATCAAGATCTCTCTTTTAACGTGTTACACCCACTGACCTTCCCCCGTATAGATGGGCATGTTAATGTAACCGGGGAAAGGGAGGGAGGTGTCGTGAATTTATTTGGCATCCCTCGTAAAATTAGCACTCTAATTAATACCCGTAAACTGTATATAGATTATGGTGTTAAGTCTCATGATAACGGTAATTTTTCTAATCATAACTGTGCGGAAATGGATAACTGCAAAAGCCACGCCCAAAAAAAAACGAAAAATGCAATCAACTATACACATAGTCTTGGAAAATGAATTTTTGAGCAAAATGTGTGCGATATGGAGCCAGACCCTGTCAATACGTCGGGTATACCTTTGTGTTGCCCTGAGCGCCGTAGTCTCGTAGAACGTTTGTATACGTTCGTCCCCGGACCTCGTGTGGAGTCAATAGGCGTGGTAGGACCCATATACATGAGAATGCGACTACATTGAATACATAACCTTCTCAGAAGTCTAGGGATTTTGAAATGGTGCGAAAATTGAATTTTCAAAAATGCATGCAATTTTTTTTTCGCCAATTTGACTTCTTACACTCAAAGTCCCCCCCCCCCGTGTTAAACTAATGGCAACGTCTAAAATTAGGATTTCTCTTGGCCGCCCTCCCCTGAAGAAATATGAATTTAAAAGGTGCCATCTATTTATAAACAAGTTATTCAAATGAGCTATCATAAACTAGATTTAGGTAAAAAATTATATTTAGAAAAATTAGCCATACCACTACAACCATCATTATATACCCCTAACAGGCCTAGACCCAACAAACTCCACACAAGGTAGTTGTGGTATATTGTGGTATATTGATAGTTTATAGAACCCTACAATATTTTGTGAGTTTGTGGTATGTGATCTCTTATTCAAGTGTGGTAATTCATTTCACTACGGTCGCGCACCCGACCCGCACCATGTAATCCTATAAACCCCAAGGTTCCCCTGGGCCCCCAATTTCTCTGGCAGCCCTGTACAATTGTGGCCTATGGTGCAGCTTGTTGTTGTTTTTACTGTGGTATCTTGTGGTAATGATGAGTGCTCCAATTTTGGTATAGTTATGATTATCAACTACTAAGCCATTACCACAATATACCACAATCCAATTTTGTGGTAGATTGTGGTCTAGGGAAGTGCAAGTATATGATAAAGTTCGTAGATTGTGTCTGTGATAAGTCCACACAATATAACAGCCTGCATTTAGGGCTAAAAGCCTTGGCAATAGCAACACGCCCCCAGTGACATGAGCTACATGATTAGTGAGATAATTAATATTAAAAGTGACAGGAGGAATATTTTTTAGGATATGAAGTCTCTCAAATTTCACTGATCGGTTGTATTCTGTTTGTAGACCCCTGCCGAGAACGTTTGGAGGTTTTTTGGAACAAACAGGTCAAAAGAACAAACCACAAGCCTTGTTTTGACCTTGCCTGCTATCGTATCGTTCCCCATAGAAAACCATGCTTGAACTTGAAAAATTTGACTTCCTGTCCGTGCACGACAACCACTAAATCCATCACCTCTTACTACTAGACAAAAAAAAACAAAAACATAAATACGGCGTATTCGGCTTTTCAATCAGGTGTTTTCTACTATACATTGGTAACATTCCAACTCTGGTACAAAACATAGGTTTGAAAATTTGGGGGGCGCTCTTCTTTTCTGGAAACTCATATCTCTTAAAACGATAGAAGTATCGCGTCTCTTTAACTAAAAAATAACATGAAAAAATAAAAACAACGATAACAAAAAATAATAAGCTTAATGACGCCTATACAACTAGAGTAGCGACACGTTGCGATGTGCACATTGCATTTTTAATCACAGTCATAAGTGAGTTTCGTATATCATTACCCATATTGCTGGCCAAACATGTATACATTATTCTGGGCCTAAGCCCTGAGAAAAAAAATTTTTTTTTTTAACAGATTTCTTGACCAAGGCATGGCACACATGTGAGTTACTTGTTGTGTGATTGTCTATGAACGCTTCGTGTAGGCCTACCCAGTGCATGGTTGCATATTTTTTTTTTTTGGGCGGGGGGGGACAGCCTTACTTGGTATTTAAACTTGGCCAAGATTTTACCCAACTATTGAAGAATAGCTAGTTCTATGTCAAGAGGTAAAAGCTCGGCCTAGACTGTCTGCCTAGAATAGCCACTCTCTAATCTATTCACCGTGATCAAGGCCCATATCATTTAGCCGAAACATTGGTTTTCATTAAACAAAAACACTATATACTTAGTCGAGACAAAACTACACAACTGTACAACCGCTTCATTTTTCTCCTAGCTAGCATGTTACTGTTATATCTGCCCCGCCAAAAAAGCTAGGCAAGTGCCATAAATAATCCAGTGCTGACCTCAGCCCAGGCTAATGTATAACCATGCATACAGATTGATATTGTGATGTCCTGGATAAATCTCCCAGTTATGTCCCTATAAAAGATTTTCCTAGCTAGGACTAGGTTGAAGTCTAAGTTCAACAAGAAACGCTATGTTCCAGCATGCCAGTAATCTCTAACATAAAATTAACACGTTTGTGTATCATCATTCCAGTGACTTGTTATGGTAGTAACTCAACCGCACCAAGTTATATCCATCCCATTTGAATTTGATAGCTACAAAATTCATAAAATGTATTTTCTTCACACGACTGCAGTAGCATATCTTTATAAGGTTGGAATTTGCTCATGGAAGGGGCGTTGAAACTCGCCTTACAATTTGCACTGTGCTGCTGTGAGCAACTAAAACTAAAGCATGCAAGGTAAATGTTCCGAATACAGCGACATCACACAACTCCGTGTTCCGCGACCATGTCCACTCATCATGATCAGACTTTGCCATGATTGGGTTGTCCATGAATATGACTCACTACAAATGTTTTTCCATTGCTAAGTTTGATTTTCATCTTTCAACATTTTTCTTTTTTTCTGCCTACGCTGCAAATATCTTGTCATAATTGTTTAACCACTGGTCGTTTGAATCCTTGATTTGTTTCCCCTACATAAAGATTATTGAAACGAAAAAGCTAACAAATCGTATTTTGAGCAGGATAAAATTATTTTTATATTTGATTAGAAAAAACATATTTTCATTTATGATTGGCCTTTATGTCAGTTTTTATTTATCATTACGTACGACATTATCCTATTAGTGTACATCTAACCGTCCCTTTAGGGTCGTTCACATGTTCATCATCTCCTCTATTTAGCTTTTTTAAGAATCAGCCCTGCAATTCCTCTTTGATTTTTTCTCAAAAAACTCTTTACCCAACCTCACTGTTGGCCAAATGAGCTATACACAATGCGTCAATATATTGTTTGTGCGGAGGTTGTAAAATTAAACCTACGGCCCGGCATGACATCGTAAACCCGATCAAGTCTAGATTTGTTTAAGCTTTTCTACAATACGAAGTTGTTTAATTATTGCAAGTATAATTTTTAAAATATCAGCACACCATTAACATAAGGTTTATGTTGAAAACAAGTACAAATAAAAAATAAATTTGCGAGAAAACAAATATACAACAGAATGGAAAAAATTTAAAATAATTAATTGTTGAATATCGGATATAAATGAAAACTTCAATTATAAACAATTTTAAAGATGGCGCGCCCTGTTCGGTACCCGTCGAATAACTCAGTAGGAGTAATGGTAAGACGAAAAGGGGGATCAAAGGAGGGTCGGTATTTTAAAACCTGTCAGACTATAGATTTCAATAGCTGTAAATACGTACATGACGCGATTGTCTATAAGAGCTTCGCTCGCGCTCGCTATGATTGCGGGATTTGCCTCATATGCATCATGCCAATGGAGCTGAGACAAGATTACATGAGTAAGGGAATTGAAAATTCCCAAAATTCCAAGTGTAATGTCAAGATCAAAATGTAGATTGTAAAAAACTATGACATGATGACTGAGTGACAGAAGTGTGTTAGCCTAGCCTACATCGAATCATGTGTGTCTAAGATTCTAGTCTTCAGCTTGCTCAGTACAAAAACCCTCAGTGGGTTATATCCACTAACCCAGATTCGATCTGTGTAAGCATAGTGGGCAGTGGGTTTGACCCACACCCTTTTTATTTGACCCCCACCATTTTTACTGAGACACCCTTTATACGTACTGAAAATTTTGGACACCCACCTTTACCATTCAACAAGCAATATTGTTGATTAACAGTAAATGGTTCAAACAGTACATAAACTTCCAATCATTAGAATTGCAATGGAGGTTCTAAAAAGTGACAATTATCTATGTCGTATTATATAATTTATTTTTTTTTGTGGCCAGATATCCAAATTAGCATACAGAGGTACATAAATGAAGTTGAACAAAATGTTGTGTTATGATACAAACATCCATGTCAAAATCAGGTTGGCTAGCCTAGCCAGTCGAGCTCAAGGATCGGTCTGACTGGCAATGACTGGGCACGTACGCAATATGGTACATGATCAGCCCAATATAGTCATTTTCAACCCACTATCAGCTTTTTTCTTTCTTCCTCAATCTCATCTGCATCAAATCCTTCAAAGTCTGCATCAGAATCTGAATATTCTTGCCAAAAATCACGCGATCCCAACCCGGTGTTTCGACGGGCGGCTGCCATTTAGACCGGACTGCTATAAAAAATCATCGGAAACGGGAGTTTCGGTCGTGCGATTCATTTACGGAAAGTTTTTTCATAGCACAAAACGGGGAAAGACCCGAAGCTATTTAGTAAATAAACGATTGACCAATCACTAGCGTAAAAACGATCTAAAAATGATGGGAATTGGAGCTCCCACCTGATGAGAATGGAAAATGCTTCATTAAGCTTCCTGTGGGTTGGCAAATCGAGCGAGGAGGGCTGGCCAGGGAAAGCGCTGCACATTTATGCGAGCAAGGCAAGGGGAAGTGTTATGAGTATACGTTTCAAAGGTTTACAGGAATTTTACGGCCCCACCCTTTATATTTTCATCTCGCACGCGTTATACAAGTCCCCCTTTTAGGGAAAAATGTCAGCCCCCCCCTTTTGCGTTTTCAAGATTTGATAACAGGCAAGGCATTATAATGAGTGGACGGCCACTATGGCTAAGCCTAGCCTGAGTATAAACGCATCATTAACGGATGTGTTAACATGTAAACTATATACATCGGTATGTAATATCATTTAGATTTAAAGAGTCATGGGAGATGTCCAGAAGAAGCAGCCCCACCAATTTTTTTCGAACCCGAGGTTTTTGAATTTGGAATGTTTCCAATGTATTAGATATCACCTGAAGTGAAACTAAGCCGAATATGCGGCTTGTATGTAATAATATGATTTAGTACTTCTGTCCGAACGTCAAAGCACGGTGTGCTATGGGGACAATACGATAGTCAGGCAAGTTGAAAACAGGTTTGCTGTTTTCTTTTGTACTTGTTTGTCAATAAACACTTCGGAACGTTCTAGGTAGGTGGGTCTACAATCGATTCTGTGGCATTGGAGAGAAAATTCGTATCCTAACAAATCGCATGTCACTTTAATGTTTCCGACGCGACTTAACTATCTCGACTACCTGTAGACTCACACCATAGACATAATAGACGGTTAGTACATGAGTAATGGTTTAGTATGCATGTTTTACTAGGTCTCTGTTCACACGAACTCATTGGACAAATTGACTTTGTGGAGATTGATTTTTAAAAGAACAACTTTAAAGGCGATCAGATTTTACTGAGGAGGGCCGCCCTCAATTTCCAAAAAAAACGTGTTTTTTGATGTACATAATGCTTGTCCATATACAATACTGTGTTGAAATTGTAGCTTAAAGCAATATTAGCACATTTTTTTTGAAGAGCGCCCCAATTTTTCAAAAAATGTGGAGATTTTTAGGACGATTGCAATTGGTAACTGGCTAGTAAAGATACTGTGAATGGTTTAAGCTTGAAAATGTCTATTGTGTCACAAATGAAGGGGTTTGTAAGTAGACTATATATCGGGGATCCCTGATAATACTACAGACGGCCTGATGAGAACGGCTTCCAATGTGAAGAGCCGGGAGGAATTTAGTGCCATGTCATGTCTACGTATCCATTAGTTTTTTTAATAGTTCAGGAAAGCCAAGTTGAGGTTATTTTCTCGAGGTGGCTTATTTCATTATGGAACGGACATAAAGTAGCATTTCCAGCTTCTGCCGTTAAGTCCAATCTGGATCCCAAATTCTAATTATAAATCCTTATTTTGTTGATAAATACGATTTTTTAGCATTCTCGTTCGCAGGAGGTATAGTTTCCTATGACAATTACCAACGTAACTGTGCAAAAATATCAACTTTTGAACAAATTTGGGGGCGCTCTTCAAAAAATGTGCTAATATTACTTTAATCGAATTCCTTCATATAGAAAATCACAACTTGTTTTTTAAAATTACAGAGATCCAGAATTTTGTTATTCACAGTATCTTGTGGGACGTAATACTACACAGAAATGTTTACTGCATCAAAACAAAAATCCGATTCATCTCAAATTTCGGGAATTGGGCATTTAGGTTATACTATCTTAGTTCTAGTGGACCTATTTTTCATTATTCCAAAAAATATTGCCAAAATCCTCTGAGTCAGACTTTAACTTCAAGTTCAGGAGTTCCGGCGGGCACTGGCACCTTTTCAAAAAATATTGAAATTTATTAATGTGCTCACACAAATGATCGTTAGGCCATTGGAAGAATATTTTCAAGTAAAAATAACATACTGAAGTGAAAAAAAATTATTAGGGACGTTTAAGTAAGAGGGCTTCCAGACATCCAGGGAATTGGTAGGCTAACTTTTAAGTTTTGACGTAAACTTAATCATTTACAAATGTGTTATTCCTGAAATCATAGACTGTACTCATTGATTTTAAAAATACAAAGGTCAACAGAGCCGGTCAAAACAGGTTACATAAATGGGAAGCATGTACACGGCATGTTGTTTTCTTGTGTTAAACGCCATTCCGTCTTCTGCTGAATCATGTCGCGGCGAAGGTTTAATGATAAAATCGTTCTGTTTACCAGCAGGACGCTGAATTGGGCTTAATCATTTCAGTGAGGGCTAAGTCTTATAAAAGCTTTACCAACATGCAAAAATAAATTTTGAAAATCTTGAGGGCGCACTCTTGTAAGGTGCCAGGGGTCTATTTAAAGGCCATTTCCTTGATCCACGGCCTCGTTCCCCGACTTACCTAAAAACAAGTTTGGATTTCATTACATCTGAACGTTAGCAGACTATCCATGTTGTATCAAATCTTACGGGCTATTCGGTTGTGTTGGTAAGAAATTCACAATTTTGCTATTTTCTGTCCGTAAAAGAACATAAATTATAGCACAGTGGCCTAGCATCATGGGAAACAAGCATTTGTTCATACACAAAACCGCCAAGTCGGGGATCGCCTAAAAAGGTGTGAATAAGCCTTTTCTCAAGGATTTCTAGTGACATGAATAACACAGAAAGTGCTGGAGATGGAATCAAGAAATGCCACCTTAAAGGTAAAGGCTAAATCAGAAACCAAAAAATTTTATGACAGCATCAAGATCTGACTTGATTTGGCGGCCACGGGTGGAAAAAATTATTTTAATGTGAAAACAACTAAAAATATTGGTCCCTGTATGTTTCTAGATAACATTGTATGCGTTTCTGTGTTGGCCCTTAAAATGGTGAAATCACACACTTTTTTGCGATATCATCATATGTTGGCCATACAACAAAAATTTGGCCTTTTTGAGTGACAAAAAATTTTGACTTGTCTATTGGGAATCGACCATATACAAAAATAACAAATACAAAAGTAAAAAATTTTTTATTAATTGTAAATTATTCACCTATCTTACAATAAAATAGTTTTGCATTGTTCAAACTACTCCGGTTTTTGGTGAGAGCTTCTTAAAATTGTATGTTGGAGTGACCAAAATTGTAGCAAAATTGAGGGGTTTTCGATTCCAATTTCGGACTTCAAATGACATAATTCACAAAGGTATACCTCGTAGATAGAGATATAATTGGGTGTCTTTGTTAGAATGCAATAGCAAAACATAGGGTAGTAAGTTTAAACAAAATGCTACTTTACTAAGAAAAATTATAATGAACATTTTACCTACCCCTTAATTGTCTGCAGGGCTTTCGTGAAAAAATTATTTCGATTGATAAAAAAATTTTCAAACTCAAAAATTCGGGATTATGGGATTTTTAAACTATGGAACTTGTTGCCCAATACTCCCCCAACACAAGTTCAATTTATTTAAGACACATAGGATTCCTCATTTTTGGGGGGGGGGGTAATTTTGATTTCTAATGCCAGATTCAGTTTCTAACACATTTCACCCAAGAAAAAGTTGTTTCGTTCATAATTCGTAACTCAGTTTTGTCTCATTTTGTCCTCCCAAACGGCAAGTAGATCTGAACGCCTGTCATATCCATGTCTGTAAAAAGGAATAGGGTATCATAAAATACCCTACAAGTGAATCCTTAAAGCAAACCTAATATAAGAACAAATTCGGCTATTTTAGAAATGCTGTCCGTACGGACAATAACTATATACAACACGTAATCCAAACAGAAATCATATCTTTGAACAGCTGTTCTCTTTTGGCAATTTTTTCACGTCGCGCATTCTACATGCTTATATCTTTTACTTTTAAGGATATGCAATTTCAAATATTTTGACTTCGTTTGGTGAAGTTGATTGAAGTTATGAAAGGGGCCATTTCAGATCCACCACTGTCCTCCTGATTTACCTAGTAAAAGTTGCGTTTTATCATATGAACTGTTTAGCCTTAGGAATCCATGTGTACAATTCCTAGGTGCAATTTGGTCGTTATGTAAGAAATTTGCAATTTTACCGTAGCCGTGGGAGAGCCTGGCTAGGTCCTGTATTTGTGTGATTTCTTGTTCTTGTTTCTCAGACTTCCGGTTGTTCCAAAATGCTAATAGTGCCAGATGCTTTGTCGGATGAAAACCAGCATTAGCACAAGTATGAAGCCCTGACCCTCTTCATATAGGTGTAAACAAGTGTTTACCATAGGGGGCTCGTAGGGTAAAAAGGTGGGTTCATTGTCGCAAATAACCCCCTTTTTCCCTTCTTATTCCACAGTTTGCATGTGCTATCGATGCCATCGGTCATGGGACTGGCCCCATATGGGGGTGTACACAGATTTTTTAATCCAAGGTCATTTGGGGTCAAAAATGGGCAGCTCTCAACCCTCTTTAATATTTCAAAAAATGCTAATAGTGTAAACTAGTTAACATGATCTTGACCAGACTTCGTCTGAATAACCCCTGTCCCAAGTGCCATACGGGTGTTTACAGATTTGGGTCAAAGGTCATGCAGGGGTAATTACAGGTCAGTTTGCGCTTATCCTCCGTTTTGCTGTTTTGACACAATCAATTGCCTGTAATCACTAGATTGGTCAGAAGAAACGCTGACCCAAGGTCCAGGTTCACAGACGCGGTTATAAGGTCACGCAAAGGGTCAGTACAGGTCTTGTCGCACTTACACCTCCTTTGTTCTTGTTCTATGCCACCAACTTCAAATTGCTCTAATCACCAAGTTCTTGGTCAGCAAGAACAACCCATTCTTTGACCCAAGTTCCCATATGGCGGGATTTACCCTCCTTTTGTTGTTTCTGGCCACAAATCATTGCAAAAATACTAGACTTGGTCAGAAGACCGCGGGACCTAAGGCGCCATATGGGGTGTTGGTACACAGATTGGGTCAAAAGGTCACGCAGGGATCCTTACAGGTCCAGTCGCTATTACCCTCCTCTTGCTGTTTCTGCCCCAAATCAATTGCTAAACCACACGAACTTGGGTCAGGAAGAACTGCTATCCCAAGGCCCATATGGGATGGTCACGCAGGAAGGAGTCATAAAGGTCAGTTCGCACTTAACCCTCCTTTTTTGCTGTGTTCTGCACCAAATCAATTGCTATAAATGGTCATCTTTGTGGTTCATTTTGCCATTTTGCTAATTATACAATTTCCCACATTGACAAACATAAGGTTGCTTGCATATGGACAGTGGTGCACATTCATTGTTTATGCGTCAGTGCACATTAGGGGTTGTACAACAAAATGTTGATTAGTGATCAGCAAGTGATCATTACAGCCAGTAGTTCCCTTAACATTACATTCAAACAGAGCTGCCTAGTCATTCAAGTGATCAGGTGATCCCCACGGCTGGTTCAGCTCTATGAGCACCAATTATCTAGGAGCTCATGGTGGTTTTGTATGCAATGTAGTCCAGAGCTAAACTCTTCAGAAATCCACTAATTGAAGGGTCCACGAGCAATATTGGTTGGTAACATTAATTCCCACTGATGCGACTGCTTGTGAAATGGCCACGCCCCCTTTTTTTGGGGGGAAGGCCCGCCCCTTTTGAGGGAGTCCTAACTGCCTGTCTCTACCGAACCGTTGGACCTAGAAGTTTGAGAGACCTTTCAAAATGTGCGGAATGGTCATATTATGGGGGGTCAGTAAAATATGTTTAGAATCAAAAGTCAAAGGTTTTTTTTTTTTAAGGTTTTTAAAATATTCCCATATTGCGCATATACAATTATGAATGAATTACAAGGTTTTCATGCCCCAAAAAGGAAGGAGTTCACATACCCTTGGGATTTTGCTCTAACTCTCCTCAGGGATAATTTTGCGGGTTAGCTAAGGGTAGGTCACCAAAGAAAATTTGTATTATTTCCTTTCTGGCAATGGCAAATGATCTTCAGGTGAAGCAATTGCAAGAATGTTGGCCTCAATCCACGCCACATAAAAGTGGTATTGATTTTCCTGGAACCGCGCAACCTCTCAACACGAATAGAAATCGTCGAAAACTTTTAAGGAACTGACACAAATAAAAAAATCACACTCTAACTACACGACGGTTCCAGCCTAAAAATGTATGACCCCAAAAGTGGGGCCCTTTTGTGGCTCAAATGGAAAAATCGCGTAAAATTAACCCAATTTAAGTTTTTGGGCATGGAAATCTTTGATATTTTGCCTGTTTCATGTCACAGGGCATGCAGTTAGTGCTTTTAGATCATTTAAAGACCCTTCAAGCCGCATTTAACTTGCTATTAGGTCCCTATAAAATGATTAAAAATATATTTCCACGTACGTGGGGCCATTGTTGCCCCTCCCCATGAAAACGAAAGGAACATTAAAATGCTGATTATATTCCAGTTGAGATCCAATGGTCAATACTCTGTGCCAATTCAAAGGTCATGTCGGGGGTCACAACTGATTGAGTTGTGGAGAAAATACACCAATGCTTATACAGCACCAAAATGCACGTTTTTCACCTAATAAATATTACCCAATTTTGCTCAAAAGTCACAAAATTTTGACGGGGCTGCCATTTGAGAAGGAAAAGGACTATGAATATTTTTTGTGACCACCTGAAACTACCCCAAAAATATCCCTGAGGAAGTTAGAGCAAATCCAAAGTGTGATGACTCCCTCCGTTTTGGCATGAACACCTTATGAATTCATTCATATTGTATAGTTGTATTTAAATGGGTTTTTGGACAATTATCTTAAAACTTTGACGTTTGGATTGCCTAAAAAATATATTACTGACCCAACTATACTGTGGCCATTCCGCACATTTTGAGAGGGCTCTCAACCTTCTAAGTCCAACGTTTCTGTAGATACAGGTCGTAGTCTTCGCTCAAAAGGGGCGTGACCCCCACAAAGGGGCGTGGCCAATTTCAGCATTTTCGGCGTCAGTGGGAATTAATGTTACCAACCAAATATTGTTCCTGTACCGTTCAATTCGTGGATTCCTGAAGAGTTTAGCTCTGGACCTATAATGCATACGGTCATGTGTCATGAACTTGCCCCCTTTTGCGTTACGTGCCTTATTATTCAATGTATGTCACCAATTGGATGTTTCAAACTGGATATTTTCACTACTCCCTGAAATGTACCAAAAGGTATATATATTTGGAAGCCAAAGCTGTAAGTAATCTATGTGAATATGTGCATTGATCTCCCAATTATATAGGGTGACCTTGAAAATATACAGGGTGAAACATCCTAGTTTTTTGATCAAATGAATCATAACTTCTGCAATGCAAATATTTCAGTTGTCATTAAATCTTCTTAATCCCACATAATTTGGGTGCCATAACAGATATTCTAACAGAGTGTGGGTAAAGTATTACATTGATGTCAAACTGTTTATTTAAGGCTGAACCAGAGATTTCCCGAGGAGGCGCCCTCATTTTTCAAATAAATTTTATGTTTTTTGCATATACATAATTCTTGTCCATAGACTAATCACCGTGTGAAATAGCTAGCTCAATCGAAGTCCTTCATATAGAAATCACACTTTGTTATAATTTCCGGATCCGGATATTTTTTACCACGGTATCCTATTCACTGTTATACTACACATCAATGTTTACTGCATGGCAGCGCAAATCCGATGTCTCAAATTTTGGAATTTGTCATTTTAGGTGACATCTTTAGTTCTAGTTGCTATTTTTTATAAATAGACAAAAAAGTATCTTTCCAAAATCTCGAGTCAGACTTTAAGGTTTTAGGTGTTCCAAAACACAATCCTGTTGTTTCCAATAAAACCATTTTGAATTTAAAAAAATTAGCTCTACCTCTACACAAATATAGACTGCATTTTGAATTCCTCATCAAATTTCCTTTCCAGAATATGTATACAGTTACCCCTTGAGCGGGTTATGTAACTTAAAAGTTACAGCAAAAATTGTGTTTGCTGTCTTCAGCAATGTTTTGTATGAGTTTTCCTATATCTTACATTGCGAGATATAGGAAGAACTGATTACTCAGAATACAAAATGGCCTACGTTTTCCATTATTTACCGACACACATAAATGTTTAAGTGGAATGTGTTCATCTTTTCATTTAGTACCAAATTTATAGCATAACCCAGAGTTGACGACAAATTTTAACATTCTGCAAAACTTTTACTAAATTAACAAATCCCATCGAGTTTATATAGGCGGCGCCGCTTCCGGTGTCGCCCGCTTCCAGCACCACCCCTTGGCTTCCACTTTAAATAGCTGTAATCGTTTACCTCACTATAAGCTAGTACCAATGAAACCTTTGCAGGCATATAGCAAATATTAATACGTTTAAAATGACACTAATTTGTTGGTATAGCTTGTGTTTTTTTTGAAAGAAATCAAAACCACAGCAAGGAAACAAAAAAATGTACAGACTACCCTTTTTGGGAGGCGAGTTCAAAAAAGCGGACCATACAAAACCCCATGAGCTACTTGATAAATTGCCTCTAGTTTTTCTGTCCATAAACCGACAAATTACAGCACATGGCCTATGGACCATGGGAAACAAGCATTTGCTTACAACACAACCACAAGCCGGGATCAAACTCACATTTTGTTAATAAGCTTTTCTCAAGGATTCTAGTGAACCATGAATAAAACAGAATGGGCTGGAATTGAATAAATGCACCTTTTTCTTGCCAATTTTCAGGTCGCAAAAAAGTAACT